>CAOLHI010005123.1:0-85359 GCA_948474755.1 Ctenosaura bakeri
AAAGCTTTTCTTTTTAAGGCTGTGATCTATCCCTGGAATTCCTTCCCTTGTCTATAAACACCAAGAAGTGTCTGGCCCTGAGATCTGGGAGCTTCACTTCCCATAGCATAAATAATGTGTGCTAGCACTACTTCCTTGACAGCATCCTCTACCTAGCAAGAAGCCACTAGGGCAGAACAGTGGTTTTGGAGCTTAAACACTGATTGTGGTTATAGCTTATTGGGAAAGTATGCAACCAAAAGACAGAGACATCTTCCAGTCAGTCAATGAAACTATTTTGTGACTTCTAACCAGTGAGTACCAGAAGAAGCACCACTGATGATACTGCTACTCATTCTTTTTCTCTCTCTCTTAAACATATAGAGCCACATGGTAATTCCAGTTCTGCCACTCTCTCTTTTGTCTCTCTCTCTGTGTATATATATTTATCTATCCAGGAATGAATGAATGAATGAATGAATGAATGAATATATATATATATATATATATATATATATTATATATTATCTATCTATCCAGGAAACTCAACAGAGGCCCTTTCCATACCCTACTTTTTTCCTGAAGTCATCTAATGGGGATCCTGGCAGTGGCTGTGGCAGGGGGCAGTGTGATGGGAGTAGTTGCCTCCGCATTGGCTGGCTACCTGTGGAAGGGAGCACAATGGCCATACCTTTTCCTTCTATAACACAACCAGGTACTTTCCCAGGCTGCCCTGGGATAGGAAGCACAGCCATTACACTTCCAGGGCTTCAGCAGGACAGGTAAGTCAGGGATGGTGGCATGATTGTGTTACTGCGGTTCGGGCCTACCTGGAGATAGCACTTGATATCGTTTTGATATCAAACTATTCGGCTTTTCTCTGCCACCCCGCTCCATGTGTTTGCGAGGCCTCTGGACAAGCACGTAAACAGGCGCGGCTGATAATTGCTAGACATTCCATTCTTCACCTAGGCAGGCCGGGCAGAGCTGGTTGGTTGCTTCAGGGACCTCTCTGGCAAACACCCTTTTGCCTATGCGCGATACTAACAAAGGCACCCCTGCCCTGAGCAGGTAACCCTACAAAGCTGTACTAAGCACTCCACATTTGCATACTGGCTACACTATTGTTAAATCGGTGCTAAGCCGATCATGCTAAACTCTGACCTTTCCAAAGCTTTGTCCCGCTCCAAAATCACATTGTTCTCACCGAGTAAGGTATGGCCTGCAGTCACAATTCACCCTATATAAACCCCCGATTCCGAGGCCTTCCTCAGATCGCTCCGGACTTCCATCCCGCCTTGCTGCCACTTTGTTCGGTGAGCTCCCCTCAGTGAATCGCTCCGGGCTTCTTCCCTGCACCCCAATGAACTCTATCTTCATATCTCTCCACGACCATGAGACAGGTGTCGTATCACCCATTTCCCTCTAAAATTCCCTATTTCCGATTCTTTAGCTAGCTGTGTGACTGTGGTGTCATTAATATTTGTCTGTATTTAATAAAACATCCTTTTTGCTACTTTAAACCGTCTGACTGCTTGACTGACCTGACCCTTTAGACGCTGGGTTGCAAGATCCTGCTAAGTTACCCTGCCTCTTGCTAGCTCTAGTGAGTGCTCCAGCTAATTTTCCCCAGGTCATGGTTATTGTCATTTGGTTATTTGGGTGCCCTTCCCGGGACCCCTAGAGAACAGGGTAACAATTGAGTGTCATTGACGAGGGAAGCCAGTGAATGATTAATCTGTGATCATGCCACCTGGAGATGGGACAAGGATGGGACTATGATGATGTCATGCAGAAACATCATTGCGGTCCCGCCATTTTTTCTTCTCCATTTCAAAGTCTTTATAAGTTGGAGCTGACTTAAATCCACATGAAATCAAGAATATATATCCTGACTTGTATCAGAAGATCTCAGGGCAGGACGCTGACAGCAAAACAGCATTAAACAGTTTAAAAGGTTGTTAAGAACATCTGGTTTCCATTTCAGTTTTGATGGAATGTAGAGTGCATTTCTGGGGCAAGACCTCAGGTTACTGGATACTCTATAAAATAAAGATCTTGGCTCTTAGAAAAAGGATGAGATTCAAATGGTGATACAGAATCACGTCATTTATCTGTCCCTGCTGCAGAGCAGCTTCCTTCTGCTTATGCCCCTGGGCTGTCTTCCTATATACACTCACCCCTTCAGTCTGAGACCTCTTCTCAGATTGAAACTCCATCTGTTTTGCACTGCCATTGGGACTTTCTGTCATTGTGAGAACATGGCAAATGTTAACCTTTAACAGAATTGCCCATCACATAGTGGATGCTACTTGTGTGGGTCTCTAGAAATTTGGCTGTCATGAACATCTGATGCAACCATTAGGCTATTCAGGGAAGGGTTGCAAATAGCCATTTGCAATAGTACATTTATGCCAGCAGCACTAATATCCCTCTTAACATTCCTGCTGGTTGAAAGGTACAGAGAAAGAGAGAGAGAGAGAGAGAGAGAGAGAGAGAGAGAGAGAGAGAGAGAGAGAACGAAAAGATCAGCTACTTCTGCCTGCTAGAAGGAGACATTCTTCTTTCTTTCTAAACCTCAAATCTTATCAAATGCATAAGGTGACAACCTTCCAACACACACACACACACACACAGAATGAGAGAGAGAGAGTGAGTGAGAGAGAGAGAGGTATTGACAATTTTAAATGAAGCACTTAAAGGCCCAGCTTTGCTGAGGGGCAAAAGAAATAAAGTGTCTTCCCTTAAATTTTTATTTCTGCCATCATGATGCCCTGCTGTAGAGACCCTGATAAATGACTGCCATTTACAAATGAATGAATGCTTACCTGTTTGTAAGACAAGTCACCTTGGATGCCATCTGTCATTCTCACAGAGAGCCTGCTTTCTATTCCTTACAGCAATTGAACAATGTGCCTTAGAGAAACTCTTTAAAATCATATCACTAAAGATGTTTTGCTAGGAATCTATATAGCATCTTTGAGCTTGCTTCCCTGTTATTATCTCCTGCCACTTTCGTGCTCTTTCAGTCATCCTTAGAAACAACAAATAAACTCAGTGATGCAAGGACCAGGACAGCTTTTAACCAGGAGTTTTATTTTCACTAGGTTTTTCCCTTCCCTAATTTCAATTATGCTTTGTGATTACTATTTGTGTGTGTGTTTTTGCCTGTGGTGTGTGTCTGTGCCAGTCACCTGTGTATTAGATGTGGTGTGCAGGCAGTATATAAACAAATTACATAGGGGCTGCAACAAGATGCATTGGTGTTTATGTAATTCTGGTACTTATCTTTTTAATTTTTTTTTTTTTTTAATGCATGGATCACACTTCTTTTCTCCCTCTGGGAACATTCTCTCAGTGAAGTTCTGCTTGGAATGCTCCTGGCAACAGAGACAGTGGAGTTGGATATGATCACTACTGATTTTCCCCCTGCTAGCTACAACATCATTTCCCCGCTGTCTTGCAAGGTCCCCCAACTTTTTTGGAGGGATAAGGAACTGCAAAGGAAGAAAGAGTCTAGAAAAGTTCTTTCCCTCATCCTAGCAGTGGAAAAGCTCCATTAATTCTGAAGCTTTTTGCAGACAATAGGAACTCTTCCTTCCACTAAAAGAAAACACTGATTCCAAGCCACTGAATCAGCCAATATAACAAAGTGATGATACTAAGACCTCTGCTAGAGTCAGATCAAAGGTTTATCAGATAGACTAGACAGCTGGATGTTGGATGAGAGAGACTCTACCTAGTCCAGCATCCTTCTCTTCCAAAAAGGCAAGCCAAATGTTTCTGGGAGCCCAAAGCGCAGGAGGAAGTCAATAGTTCTTTCCTCCTATTTGCATTCCATCCCCTGCCTCAAAGCAAATATTTAGCAGATTGTTTTTCTTCAGAACCTATCCTAGAAAGAACAGAGCTCTTTTGAAGGTGAGAGAAAGAAATGGGAGGGCAATCTCTCTCTCATTTCTCATAATGTTCCTTTAGAGATGAAAAAGATATTTTTCACACCATTTTCTGCACTTATCTCTCCAGTTATGTGTTATTTAATTTGTTCCATTGCTTAAAAATGGCTAATTGTTACTGGAATCTTCCTTGTTTATACCCCTGGTGTAGTGATACCTCTTTAAGGGATTGTTACACTCTTATTTTACAGGGAAACACACCGGGAAAACAATACAGAAAGGAACAGTCAGGGAAGGAGGCAGATAACTGTGGCAGCAGCTCCATTGGGGTGGGAGCCTAAGCAGAAGATCTCTGAGATTCACAGTGCAATTCTCACTCAAAAATCTGCTGGTTGAAGAGGATTAGGATTAGATTAGGCACAAACCTCTTATGCAAGCAGAACCTCCAGTCCAAAGACATATAGTTGCAAAGTTACCACAATGTTAGGCCAGGATGCAGGTAGTCATGAATAATTTCCATCATCTCTAGCCTGGGGAGCATTTGGATTTAACACAGCTTCAGTAGCATAGTGCCAGTTGAGCTACCCCTTAGCTATTTTTTGGCTAGACAGGAATACATTCTAAGTAAATGTGTAAGATTCATGCAACATGCAACCATCTCTTTTAACAAAATGTAAGAAGTAGCTATAGAACACTACAATGTGTAGCTGCACAATAGGAGCAGATCTACATTGTATGGTTTTTGTAGTGGAGAATTTCAGATTCAGATAAATCTGGTGCCAGTTAATTCTATTATTCTGCATCAGTAAACCTAGAAAGCATGGAATATGAAAATGAACTTTAGCCAATTTATTGAATCTACTGCACACTTCATATCCGCAATTGCAATGAGTTTCCCCAAGTGTTTGAAACCTCATTTCTAGTAAGGTTTACTTTTAATTTTATAGTGTCACTTGTAAAAGAAATAAAACCAGGTTCCTAATTGACTTTGGAATGTACCCTACTTAGCCTTTGTCAACATAATTTCTCACCTTTTCCGCCAACGACATGATCTTTCTTTTTAAATCTTGGAGAGCCGCTGATTTCCTTTTTATTATGCCACAAGCTGTAATTCGCAAAATGAGCCGAGATTGTACTTTCTGTTATTTGCCATTTGCATTAATGTTATTGCTCCCATGAAAGCCACTGACAATACAGTGTAGTCAGGTATTAGCTGTAGCCGGTCTAATGTTAAAGAGCATCACACGTACCTGCAAGGAAAAAAAATGAGAGAGGCTTTTATTTGAGAAGGTAATTGGCAGGCAAAGAATTTTCAGTGATCCTAAAGCAAAACACCTTCTTGAGTTTTTCAAGGTTTATGCACTGTGCACATATCTCTGTAAGAAGAAAAGAAATGGTCCTGAAACTTTTTGGTTATTTCATATTTAAAGTTTCTTATATTTTAGATGTATACTTAAATACACAAAACATGTGTTTATTATGTATTTATTGTGTGAATGTGACAAATAAGCGTTTGCAACTGGTGTGTTTTGCTGGATGGAACAAATAGCAGCTTCAGAGGGGAGTTGTTTTGGAGGGTTTTTAACAGATCTTTCTTCCATCCTAGCACTGTAGTCAATCCCTCCTGCTCATGGGCACTATTTAAAAGCTAAAGAACATCTTACTCAAGCACTTAGGATGCTCTTCAAGGCTTTGGATTGGCTGTGGGTCCTTGTTTACTATCCAGTCAGTGGCAAACCTGAGTGCTACCTTTTAATGCATTTCACCACAATGGCATCATAGAATTGGCAGCCAGAGCTTAGTTTTGCCATGTTTCTAACTTACTGGATAAGCAGTGGTAATGTCAGAACAAGCACTGCCACCATGCAAGAGAACTTGGAGATTGGTAACCAAAAGTATTATTGTCACCCCTGGGAGATGTTCCTTGTTCAGTTTTCTTTCTCCATGGCCAGAGGAGTGCATTCTTCTTCTCCATGTTTAATCATGTTCTTTTTCTTTTCCTTATACAGGCTCCAATATTATCTACTGTTCTCTAGAGTTAGTCCTTCAAGTAGTTGGATTACTTTGTAGAGTGGCAGAAACGGCTTTGACATGAAGCAAAGTCTAGAGACATCCTATGCCACAACTCCTACTCAGTATAGGATTAATGCAGATTTCCAAAGTCTGATCTTGCCGTATATAGGAACCACTTGCTGGTTCCTCTAATCATGTCACCACAGCTGTCTCTTAAAATCTATATGCCATGGGCTAGAGTGGAAGTGCTACAGCTTCTATGCCACTGAAGTCAGAGAAGAAATCAAATTAAAACCTCACTGCCCAGCTGAAATAACACTAAGTACATGGATTTTTTTTTTTTGTCTATTTTTCTCTTTTCACAAGCTTTCTATACTGTTCCCTCTGCTGTCAAATTAAAATGTTAAGCCCCTTGGGAAAGGGGACTGTTTTAGTTTATTTTATGTTGCTTATGCTATTCAGTTCTGTGACATGTTGTGTATTACAGAGCAACAGAAATCCTATTTTTGTCCATTTTTCATCTTAACACTCTCCAAAACTTTGCAGAAAGGGTCTCATTAGGATTGCAGCTTGCCAGATGAACCTGACCAGTCAAAATGCATGCAGTGAAGCAAATAAACGGCAAACTTGAAACCCACAAAGGCCTTTTCCCCCTTTATCTTGTCACTGTTGACTCATGTACATGGTAAATCAAAGTTGTACATACTGAGATCTTATCCTCATTAACTGCAAGAAAGGTCAGTGTATGTATAACACTACAGCATATGCCAGATTAGAGACTCGGTATTACTATTATTGTTAAGATAACCATATCTTTGGGATATGTTTCATTAAACTATTTTGTTTCAAATACAGATGGTAATCAGCAGTTGACCTTTTACAACAAAAGAAATAGTCTTGCTGACATTCTCATGACAGGGATAAAAAGAAAGCTGGTTCCAGAGTGCTGCATTGTAGAATTTATCTGTGTAATTGGGATATAACACAAGTGAAAAGATGACTTTTCTAAACATCACAGCACCATTGAAATTTATCAGATGGGTGCTAAGATCAGCTGCCAGTGCTGAGCACTCAAAGTGTAAAGTAGTCTCTTTCAACCCTCTTAACCAGACCAGTCCCAGCATACATCCTGGTTGTTTTTGGATCCAAGATATCTGTAACAATGTCGCTATCAGATTTGCCAGCTAGATTGTCAGATATTACTAACCTACTTTAGGTTCTAACCAGTGGTATCTGGTGGCTTCTATCTCTAGGGTATAGTGAATCTGCTCTGAGTGTTTTTCCAGACCTTAATGGAGCAATTGAAGGTGCTGAATCCTATCCCAAAGTGAAAAATATAAGGTAACAAGTGGTATGAAAGGCCTCTTCCAGAAAGCATCTGCTTCAACAGTTCCACTGAACCTAATTAAACCAACAATTCATATAATCACCCAGAAAGGTGATATGGGTCAGTGGGTTTTTTTAAGTCTGGAAACTGATTAGATAGCCTCTTCTGAATGGATGGGTACCACCCTGGAAGAAACATGCATGTAAATTGGGCATTGTTTGTGTATTCAAGTGTGTGCTGTTGGAGGCCCAAATGACTGCAGTGATATGTGGCCACTTCTACTGTGCTACGGCCATTAAGGAAGCCTGATTATGCATGCACTGGTAATAATATCAGTTAGATTACTACAACATGCTCTCAATCGTATCTTGATCCTGTTATACAAGGATATCGTGAGAATTCTTGTCAAATGGTTTGCTTGCATAAGACATAGTGTGTATTTACATGAGCTAATTAAAAAAAATTATTACTAAAGAAATACATTTGGTCTGCCATGAGTTCTCTTTAACAAAACCATTTTGACTGCTAGTGATCAGTGCATTTTTCCCAAGGTGCCAACAAACCTACTGATTAACAATATATTGAAAAAAAAATGCCTGGTATTGATACTATGCAAGCTTAACTGTAGTTTCCTGAAAATGGACATGAAAGCTTGTTATCTCCAGTTTTCTGACACCTCATCCATGCTGTATGAATTCTCAGAGATAACAGGTTATAACCAGTTATAGGAAACTGGACTCATACGGTTATGCTGAACATGGCCTCATATGGTTGTGCTGAAAGTAATGCCTGCTAGATCATAACTCATTTATTAACATGAGACATATGTAACTTCCAAAATGTGTAAAGTAACTCTTTGTCTACAACATGATGCTATTAAAAATAGTCTCCACTTGTGGTGATGCATTTGCTCTGCCTTTGAACCCATTCATCTCTGGTATCTGAGTCATACAGGTATGCCCAGATGTCATCACCAGTGCAAACATTCTCCCAAAAAGGTGTCCTTGTGGGCTTCAAATGCTGGAAACAGTCTGATCCCACCTGAAGTCTCTTCTCTTTCAAACCAGCTGTTAACTGATGAGGATCCCACTTGGTACACATTTTCCTGTATCTAAATTTGCAGACAATCTGCTTGATAACACTGTGACCACGGCCCAAGTTCCTCAACAATCTCTCGGACAGTCATTCGCTGCTCTGTACAATGCGTGTCATCCACCCTGCTTTGGTTTTCATTGGTGATTGCTATTGATGGCTTTCTGTTATATGGTTTGTCCTCAACACTGGTTTGCCTTCTTTGAACTTTTTCACCCATGTTCACAGACTGCTTTCATTAATTGCAGCCTTACCATAAACATTTCTGAACCTTTTGTACATCCTTCTTTTGTCAAGGACTAGATAACTGCTCTTTGTTTCTGCCTCATATCTCTGGTTATGCAACACCTAGAAATACATAAATTATGTCAGCCATGCATTAAGAATTACTTTATCTGGTTGTGCAATAGCATCACATTTGGATTAATAGTTTCAGAGAAACTATTACTTTCAGTACAATTCTCATATAAGGTCAGACAACTTGGTCATCTAGTTTGGATTTTCTACATATGCCTGCAGATGCTCTCTGGAAAAGGTCTTTCACACTACTTGTTACCTTATATTTTTCACTGGAGGTAGCATGAGCAGAAATTACGACCTTTCTCATGCCAAGTTTGTGCTTGATCCACATCCCTGTTGAAACTGACAGCTGGTGGAAAAATTTAGCATAATTTATATATTTTCATATGCAAGCAGAACTTTAGGCATTACACATTAAACAACACAATTGGGGTCCTGGAGCTGTATAAAATTAGGGCCTCCTTTCTGTACATGTGTCACCTTTTCTAAGGGTGGTGATGCAGAAATTAAATAAATTAATGAATAAATAATAACTAAAATGCAAAGTACAAAAGGCAGCAGTTTCTTTAGAAGGCTTTATTAAAATCCTTTCAATAAAAGTCAGCTACTGCCAACTATTTCTCTCAGTGGAACAGGAGTGTTGCCGATGCTGCAGCATGGGATTGCTAGCCCTTTGTGTGCTTGATACGTGTGGGCTTTGGGTTGCAATGAATGTGTGATCTTGAGGGAGTCATAGGCCTCAGTCATTTTTCACAAAGTTATTTCAATTCTGTTCAGTGACTGGTGTCATCCAACATTTTTGTTTTCTTCTCCAGTTTCTGTTAGCAAAAATATTATAGGATTTCAGAATTGGAGAAAATCTGTTCAAAATTACTAACCTTCTAAAAAGACCCTAAAACTGCTGCCTTACCCTTCTGAGATTTTATATCATACAGCACATAAGAGGGGGGAAAATCCTCAAGATGGAAAACAGGAAGCAACTCAGATGGTATTGTTTCAACCAGAGATGGGCCAACTGAATCCTCGAATCCTCAATCCTAGGCAAGGATTTGAGATTCATGAATTCGAATCCCTGTGCCTATATAGGCAAACCAAATCTCTCGAAGTCACCAACCAAATAGTTTGTTGGAGGCTGGGATGCCTGACAACCTGAGAGAACGGGATGCCTGGAAACCTGGGTGGCAAGATACACAACGGGAGATGGAATAATTATGACCTTTGCTAACAATTTCAGAAATTACACCTGGGGCTGTGTTCTAAGGTATTTAAATTGAACATTTAAATATTTAAGTTCAGCACTTGACTGGGAGGTACAGACTTGAGATTTCAAGGACATATGAAAGATTCCTTTGCATAGCTCCCTTGCAAACCTCTTTCAGAGACAATTCTGAGGTTTCTAGTTTTTCAAGATGCCACAGCCTTCTCTGCCAAAGTGTGCTGGTGCATCATCAAACCTCAAACCTCACGATGCCAGAAGGAGCTATGCAAAGAAAAGCCAGTTTTGACCTGGATTATCTCTCTACTGTAGTAGGTGGCCCTGTTTACACAGGCAGGAAAATGTGGCATTAATCCACATTTTCCTGCCTGTTTAGAAAGGCCCTTCATGTCATTTTCAATCTGGGGAGATCCTGAGGCAAAACTATGACAATTGTCCTGGCCAGATTTCTTCAGAGGGAGGTTTGCCTTTGCCAAGGCTTTTGCTAAGGCTGAGAGAGTGTGTCTTGCCCAAGATTATCCTTCTTACTCTTGCTTTTTAAACCCTTTTAAAAAAAAGGAATTCAAAAGATTCGAGATTCGTGAGATTTGTGGATTCCTAGAACCTTCCAGGGAATTGTATTTGGATTCAGAAAATTCTGGATTCATCCCATCCCTAGTTTCAATCCACAGACTGATTCTCCTAGAAAGTTTTCAAGAAATTGTTTATCCTGACTTTTAAAGTTCCTGAAGAAAAGAAACACACCATATGCTCTGAATATGTAAAGAAAAAGAACAATGCTACCTCCTCTGGTTTTTGATATGCCAAGATCAGTGATAAGACGATCTCTGCTGTTATAATAACCTTGTGCTCTGTCCTTTGAAACCATTCAAAGATTTCTTTGCTGCAGCCCACGCACCTTGCTCTCACTTATCCTCTTTGCAGTGCTGCTGCTTTTTGTTTTTCTGGGAGCAGCCTGATCTGATCTAATCTGCTCTGTCTTCTTATATTGAAATTAACAAGCCATATACCCTGAGGCACAGGCTATATCTATGCCAGTGAAGCACAAATGAACTTGAACACGAGGTCAATCAACTGCACAAAATACATCACACAGTTATTCCAGGCCTCATGCTGTGTCTATAATTGCCCCTTGTTCTGTCATTAGAGCTCCCCTACAAGTCATTATTTTGAGTCAGCAAAGCTGCAGGGAGCATTCAGCCCAACGGTTAGTGGAAAGCTGGATAGATAATATAAATATCTCCCTATACTCACATACGAGAAGCAGGTATTTAGATTAGCTCTTATAAAGTGTGCAGCTGTTTAGTCCCTTTACGAACCCAAAGCAAAGCCATAATCATGAAACGTTCAATATGGGTTCTTTTTTAAGCATTCCCCAGGAAGGAAGTAGGGACTCCACAAGCTGACGTTGTTTCAAAGCAAAGGAGCAGCAAATGGACCCCATGCCCTCCATTATGGTTTTAAACCGGCTGTATGAATTGCAACCAGTGAAATGCTTTTTAAAAAAATCACAAAGGAATCATAAAAGTGTGGCCTTGAAAGTTGCTTTAAGTCAATTGAGTGCTCACAAAAGAGGGCCTGGCACAAGTCAGTCCTCTCTTAGAAAGAGGGCAATGAACTGGCTGGGGATAACAAGTAGGTGTTTTTCTAGTATTCCCAGGGTTAGCATCAGCATCTCTAGGGCAGAATGTTTTCTTCCAGGAAAATGACATATGAAAAACGGTCAAAATATCCAGCACATTTAGATAATGAGAATCTGACATGTTGCCAAATAAAGAGAGTATAGATGCACACTCTGCAAACAGGTGAAATCATCTTACATTTGCCCAGTACTGACAAGCTGAACTCAGCAAGCTCAGAAAATAAACCAATGAAATGAGATGCTGCTAGTGACAGCAGCCATTCAGACCACCTCCATCATCACTAAAACACTGACATTTCGTATCATAAAGCAGCACCAATGATCCCCAAACTAGTTATGAATCTTGTGTGAAGGTAATTGTCTTTTCCTTTAGATCATTGCACACCACCTCCCTGTAAACTGTGTTCCTCCCCACCTCTGCCCAAATGACTGACACTTGGAAGAACAGAGGAACCCACATGCTTCTTAGTTGTTCTCTGTGTCAATCTACAAAGCCTCCTGCTCTGACTTTAAGTGCCATGTATTATAGCTGGTCAGAGTCTGGATGTATGTGAGCTGTACACAAAGGGAACCAAGTTTGTTATCTGGAGGTCAGGAACACTTGTTAGAAGAAAAGAGTATAGTCTGAGTGGATAAGAGTCCTAAGTCATGAGTGTTCTCAGTTGGGCTACTCCTGCTTTGATTGTGGCCATATGCTGTGTCTGTAGGGGAGAGTTTGGGCCAGTTGCTTTTGTTTATGCCTTTCTTAGGGGCCGAGTGTCTGTTCTTCTTCTTATTTAGACCCAGAACTGGCTTGCCCCATGCTTGTTGGATTGCCTCCTTCTAGTGCTGGTATTTTAAGTTTGTCTCTTTTTCTGGAAACTCCTCAAGGGTAGGAATGACAGTTAAGATCATCAGTTGTTATTGTTGTTGTGTGCCTTCCACTCATTTCCAGCTTGTGGTGACCCTAAGGTGAACCTATCATATATGATGTGCCCACGATCACCCAATGGGTTTTAATGGCTGAGCAAGGAATTGAACCTTGGTCTCCAGAGTTGTAGTCTAACATTCAAACTGCTATACCATGCTGGCTCTCAAAATCATCAATAGCCACTATATTTTGGTGACAGAAGAGCACCCAGAGACGATAATACAAGTGTTCATGGCTTCATGTGGTCCTTAGGCCACATGTTGCCTATATGAGTTTTGGGGAGATCATGGTGGATCAGTCCACAGCTCATAGGCTAGGTGAGTGTAATGTGATAGGTAGACTATCTTCTTATTTAACCACACCTCTAAATAATAAAAAAAAATCAATTCAATTGTCATAGTTAATATCCACAAGTAAGTCTACCTTCCATGATTTTTTTCTTAGATTCATAAGGACTCATTAATTATCTTGCTAGATCTGATCTTCCTTCTGAGATATAATCATGATAAAAAGAAATTTGGATTGGAAAAGCACATATCAAGAAAGAGATTCGATCCCATTAACTCCTGCTGATCATTTTAGTTCTCTAATCCACTGGATTATCACCCTATTAGAAAAATTTTAGAACATGTCAGTGTATGAATTCTGAATAGTATTTTATTTATTAATTTACTTATTTACTTGTTTACTTCCTTTTGGATGAAGAAATGAGAAAGAGTGGCCTCAGCATAGAGATCTAAATTTTAAAGATGTCGAATTCAGTGAAGAAACAAGAACTTAATTTTGTGTGCTAATTGACTACTTGATGAGATAGATTTTTTTTTTTAAAAAAAAAGAAGCCCTCAAAGCATATACAAAAATAAAAGAAAACTGTGTCCCTCTGCTAGAAGTTACCTGCAAGAAAAGACTGGGATTAGACCATAGTGCCAGGTATTGTCACTGTTGATTGGTTGTGGAGTTTAGAGGCCCATTCGTACAACACAAATATAGTAGTATTGCTCTACTTTAATGACCTAGCCTGCATCCTATGGAATCCTGGGGTATGTAGCTTTGAGAGATGCACAAATGGATATCTCCAGCTGAGAATTCTAAAGGTCCCTCCCACTACTGTCAGTTCCAGGATTCCATAGGATGTCACCATGACAGCTAAAATGGAATAATACCACTATAATTGTGTAGTATGAATGGGTCCCAGACCTCAAGCTAGAGAGTCTGTTACATGAGATGCTTGTAGATGAACATACTAGGATCAGCCCTCCTCACATTATCTCCTTAGGAACAATTAAGTTATTTCCTGTGTGCATATTGCTCTGGTACTTCATGTTTCCCCCCCCTGTGTTTGTGTTAGGTGTTTTGGAATTTATTACAGAGTGTAAGGAATGCAGGAGGTGGTTTGCCTCGTCTGCCTCCCTTTTGTACAACTACAGATGATGTCAACAACAGACAACAGCAAATAAGTAAGTGAGGGAATCAGAGGAGAGAATGGAAAGAGAATAAATAAGGCCAAGAGATGAACAAAAGAAGGAAATAAAATCTAACAGTAGAGTAGAAAGAAAACTTAATGTTGATTGTGATGTGGTAGCTTGAGAAGTGAGGGACTACTATTCCATGAGAGACATTGTTGCAAGGACAGGGGACGAGTGAGACATACATCTCTTTGAATCATTGTTGATGACATTACTGTATCAGAAACTGAGTTTCTAAGGAGACCAAATGAAGTGCTGCTGTGCATGCATCTTGAATCCCAGTTTAGCTGGTTTGCTTTGCAAATGTATGGCAGTACACTTCTGTGTAAAAGTGAGTCTTCCTTGTCTTGAATAGAGACTGAACAGAGCACATGTCAAGAACTAAGATTCTCCTGCATTTTCCTTCAAGCCTTTGTGTACATGATGACTAGAATAACCTCCATGAACGGAATTATCCTTCTTTACTTTGGTTCAGTGCACATTATTATATTCCAGCACAGCTTGAGTGATTTTTAATGCTAAAGAAAACACTAGCCACCCCCCCCAAAATTATGAATGTTACAAAAATATTGAAACAATACATTTTTTTAAGTACGAGCGCACGCACACACACACACACACACACAAGCACCAGGATCATAAATACTTTACTTTGCCTGGTCTTCAAGGTAAACGTTGTTTGAGTGTGAAAAATTAAAATGCTCCCATATGTGAATGCTGTTTGAGGAATGATGTTCACAATTTACTGTTAAAAGACAGAATACCAGCCTTGGAATCTATTGGAGGCTGATTAAGTATAATACCATTTTTTTCCCTGGTAGTTGGAACTGACAAAGTTAGACAAGTGTGTTTTTGATTTTTGTTCCCGTGTGTGATCTTACTCATATACAATTAAATTAGGGCAGGAAAATCTACCAAGAAAAATAGAAGCAATTCAGTTGCTTGCACAGAGAAATAGTGAGTACCCAAAGGTAAGCAGGATTGTAGCAAACACACATTCAAAAATCAGAGAGAGAGAGAGAGAGAGAAATGAATGACTTTGGTTTGAAAATTGATTTCTTTGCACATGCAATTTTCCATTGTGTAATATTATGGATTCTTTTTTTTAAAAAAAATGATTTTCCTTTTATTTAGTTTTTAAAGGTTAATATGAGACAAATCCAGTTTCTTAATTAACAAGCAGTATGGTTTCATAGAGTCCTGCTGATCTCCCTACAATATGAACTTTGTATCATGATATTTATACTATAGTGCTTGGTGTAGTGCACGGCTCCTGGACTGGAAACAACCTGCTAATATTGTGGGATAGTGACGTCATGTGGAATGGCTGAAGTCTGGTTAGAAGTGTGAGAACTTCCTATCTGAGAATGCTAAACACTCCTCCTTAAAGTACAAATTCCAGAACTCTGTATGATGTGACCATGCTCAGTTAAAATTGAGTCATGGGCCCTTTTCGCATGGCGTTTCTTAAACGAAAGGGCCCCTTGAGCATTGCATAAATGTGAGGAGTGGTCTGCATGACACACTCACATTTACACGATGCTCAAGAGCACGATGCGAACTGCACACACATTTTTTTATTTTCAGCTTCAAGCCAAAAATGCCTCACGGTTGCGCAACACTCAGGGGCATGGAATGCACTTACCTGCCGTGCGCAGCCTCCTGAGCCACGCCGGTCGCGCTTCCTGCCTCAGCGCTAGCCTTCAACTCCCAGGCTGCGCTGTGGTAGGAAGCGGCGGGGCACAGGCAGGGTGCTCACTCAACCAGGAAGCTGCTGCGAAGCGCAAGCAGCAGGAACGCGAAAGCATTCCTCCAAAGGCTTCTCGCGCGAGCGCTGCCCCCCACCTCCGCGAAAAGATAAGGTGCGAAAAGGCAGATAGTGCTATAAATGTGTAATATGGAAGGTTATCCATTAAAATGCAAGGAAGCGCATATAGGAAAAAAAAAATTAAATATATAGGAGGCTAGGCTGGCCTACTCTCTGATCTCTTTTTGCCTCTCTGCTTTCTTTTCAGCCTGAAACCACTTGAGGTGTAAGTGGTTGCAGTGAGACTTTTTATGGTGTGTGTTTGTGTGTGTATAGTTCATGGGTTATACAAGTATGTGGTATACTGCATTTTTTTCATTAATATTATGTTTTTAAATGGTTTTATACCTTTTTGTAAATGAATGGTATTTTATACCTTTTAAAACTAATTGTATCTTCATAGAATCATAGAATCATAGAATCATAGAAATCTAGAGTTGGAAGAGACCACACAGGCCATCCAGTCCAACCCCCTGCCATGCAGGAACACCCTCCAAGCAATCCTGACAGATGGCCATCAAGCCTCTGCTTAAAAACCTCCATGGAAGAAGACTCCACTACCCTCTGAGGCAGCAGATTCCACTGCCGGACAGCCCTGACTGTCAGGAAGTTCTTCCTGAGGTTCAGGTGGAATCTCCTTTCCTGCAGTTTGAATCCATTGCTCCTTGTCCTGGTCTCTGGAGCAGCAGAAAACAAGCCCTCTCCTTCCTCTACGTGGCATCCCTTCAAATATTTAAACATGGCTATCATGTCCCCTCTTAACCTTCTCTTCTGCAGACTAAACATACCCAGCTCTCTAAGTCTGTCCTCATAGGACATGGCTTCCAGGCCTCTCACCAATTTGGTCACCTTCCTCTGGACTTGCTCCAGCTTGTCAATATCCTTCTTGAATTGGGGTGCCCAGAACTGGACACAGTATTCAAGGTGGGGTCTAACCAGAGCATATCCTCTTTATTTGTACTTTGACCTTTTTATCAGCAGTTTTTTTTTTTTTTTAGCCTTGTTGTAAACTGCCCTCGGTCCCACATTGGGAGAAAGGCAGAACACTAAATGAATGAATGGATAAATCAATCAATCAATCAATCAGTCAATCAATCACTTTTTGGAATCAATCTCAAGGAATGTAAAAAAGAGAAAACCAAAGTCTGAGTTGATGTACGAAAGTGAACATTGGATGAATGCTACCATACCCTGTGACTCACTATTTATGTGTGTGTGTGTGTGTGTGTGTGTGTGTGTATTTATCAGGAGGTGAGAATCAGATGCTACCAGATTTGTGGAAGGCAAATTCATTCCAGATGTTAGCTCTAGATAAGGTTGAGGAAGTGCTGCTTTAAATTACTTCTTCCCACAGAGAGAACAAAAAATTTAAATAAATTTCTCCCTGCTGCATGAATATCTTCAAAAACTGTGCACTTTTGGAAGCCACCTCACAGTTGGAGTTGGAGTCTCTCCTTGACTCACCTCTTTCCTGTCCCCAGACCAAGTAGGGGCTGGCAGGAGAGGGGCAGAGGAAGCAGTCAAGTGAGGACATTTGTCTGTTGCCAGCTGTCATAGCCAATGATGGAGGACCCTCCTAGCTCAGCTCTTACTGCCCAGCTCACCTACATAGACACATGGCTGGAAGTGAAAAGCCAAGCGAGGAGCCTTACCCATTGCCATCTATTATAGCTGGTGCCATACGAGCCTCAGACCTTCACCTTTCTCACCCTCTCCTGCCCCTATGATGGCTCTGCAGTCAGGAGGGAAAAGGGGAAAAGCTAAGTAAGAAAGCTCACCAATGGCTTCCTATCACATCTGATGATGGGTGATCTTCTTCACACAGTTGAACAAGGAGGTTCATTCACCACTGATTAGCCAGTCACAGATAAGCCTTAGTTAGGTACCCTCAGGGGGCAGTGAAGAGAAGATGAACGACCATTGTAATTATTGCATACTGGTGTAGGAACCCCAGATGCTTCCCAGTGAACTCCAGAAGGCCTGCAGGATGAAGTCATCATGGTTCGTGGGCTGTACAAGCAGTGACTCTCTTCACTTGGCTGCCCCATACACTTGCTGGCAATTACACAGTCTGTGTGTGTGTGTGTGTGTGGTGCTGGGGATAAGTCTGGCCTAGAATAAGTGGAAATGTAGTCTTTAAGTTTTTTCAAGGACAGAGGGGAAAATGAGAAAGGGTTGTTAGGAGGAATCTTCTTGTTGAGGTTTCTGGACTCTTGAGAAGCCTCCCCCCTTTTTTTCCTCAAGTGTTTAATTTTTTCTATCCCTAGATAAGTTCAGATATTAGATCCTCATGATTTCAGAGTATTTCATACTTCAGTTCAACCCAGTAGATATTTTTCACATGTCTAGTAGTATGAGGTCATCTGGAATACAAAAGAGGTTCTGAAATGTATTCTGGAAACATAGTGGAATTTAGATAGGGGGAAAAATCTTCCAAACTAATTCTAGAACCAACCTGTTCTAGCTATCTTTCTCTAAATCCACATTAAGAATCTCCCTCCCTCCCTCTCTGTATTCACACTCTATGATCTCCAGGGTGTAACTTTATAGTCCCTTGGACATTTCAGAAACCATAATACACTGCATTATTTCCTCTCTGTGTATGGAAAAGGCACCTTCCAGCTGACATCCTCCTGGATGGCAATTGAATTTTTTTTGGGGGGGGGTGTCCCACTGGTGGTATTCTACTGAATTTGAGGTTGCATCTGGGGCAGTTTGAGTGTTTAAGGAAAGCTGAGGATATGAAGGAAGCTCTGATCCTCATTCTCTAAATTTACCCAAATAGATTAATAAACATTGTCATAGTCCTGTCCTTGTCCCATCCCCAGGTGGCACAATCATGGATTAAATCATTGACAGGTTTTCCCCATCAATGACATGCAATTACATCACCATCCCAGACTTACCTGTCCTGTAGTAGCTGCAGAAGTGCAATGGCTGCACTTCTTGCACAAGCATAGTCTGGAAAAGTACCTGGCTGCACTGCAGAAGGAAGAGGCATGGCCATTGTTCTCCCTTCCACAGGGAGCCAGCTGGTGCAGAAGAGAGCATTCCTGTCCCAGCAAAGCTGCTGCCAGGATCCCTACCAGACAACTTCAGATAAAGGTAGCATGTAGAAAGGGCCTATATCAGCTGGAGAGATGAATGCAAAGGCATGGGGTGGTTGGGTATGTGAGTTCTCACTGCACAGGTATGTGGGGTTTAAGAAATGGTACTTGTGTCATATTCCTCCTTCTGTCTCCCCTTAGAAGTGTTCTGTCTACTCTCTCACTACATGGAACACATTTGGATTATTCTCCTGTTGTTTATCTTTTTAGTATAGCCTTGCAACAAGAAACCATATTATCTTTGTGCTTTTTATGGCAGTTGTTCTAAAGGAAAAGGAGCAGGTGCGTAGCTTGGGAATATTCCTCAATCCATCTTTGTCACTGGAGGATTATGTTTGGTGCTAGCTCAACTGATAAACCAGTAACGGGATTTCTTGAACAGGCTTAGCATACCCACAGTAGCCTATGCACTGGTAATGTCCTGAGTAGACGACTGCAGTTGTTCTGTATGTGAGACCTCCTTTGAAGATGATAAAGAAGCTGCAGCTACAGCAAAATGCAGAAGCTAAGCTACTTACTAGAATCCGATATGTTGCTATTTGCTGTCATATTGATTTTGAGTCATGGCCATCATATGAACCAGAGACCTCCAAGAGCCCCATTCATCAACTGCCCAGCTAATCTTGCAAAGGCAGGTTGTGGCTTCCTGGATTGAATGAATCCACTTGTAGTGGGGTCTTCTTCTTTTCCTATTGCCAGAATTACCATCTTTTCCAATGAGTTACATCAGTCATAGGGCCTTTCCACACTACACTGTTATAGTGCTATTATTCCACTTTTAACATCCTATGGAATCCTGGGGTTTGCAGTTCAGGGAGGGGCATTTAGAATTCTCAGCCAGAAGCTCTTGGGCCTCAGGAAACTATAAACTCCAGAATTCCACAGCATGTTGAAAGTGGAATAATAGCCCTATAACAGGGTAGTGCGGAAAGGTTGTTAGTCTCAGTTTAATCATCTTGGAATACAATGCAGATATTATATAATGCCAATCTTAAAATAATTGCTCTGGCTAACAATATGTTTCAGTCTGAATTCAAGGTGCTTATGATGACACTTAAAGTCTTAAGTGGCTTCGGACTGGATTACTAAAGAAAATTCTTTCTAGGCTTGCATTCTAATCTTTTCCTCCATATTGTACATATAAATGATTGTAACTATTTTAAATTGTTATAATTTAGTACATTTTATATGACATTTTTGTTTACTGTTTAAAATTTTATATACTGTATATATTGTGTACAAGTTGACCTCATGTACAAGCTGAGAGCAAATGTTGGGAGTAAAATTATGAATTTTGATATGACTCATGGATAAGTTAAGAGTCATTCCACTGAGATGAGAATGTACCAGCACCATCTGGAGCGGGGAGGCAGCCATCCCTGGCTGCCCCTATTTCCCCACCACAACATTCAAAAAGTCATTTTGCCACTCTACCAAGAGAGGGGAATGGTTCTTGTTTTAACAAAAATTAAATTACTGTATTAACTCTTATTAAAATTGGAACTATACCCTTCTCTGAGCAGAGTGGCAAAAAGTGAGAGCTGTCCTGGAAGAACCTTTACAAAGCACCAACACCCTTTATTCTATCAGTACTCTTTTGAGGTGAAGCAGCAGAGAACTGATGCTGCCATCACCATTTTCCCATCCAGGCCTTCAAAATGCCAGAAGCAGTGCCATGGTGGAAAGAATAGAAAGGGTCAGTGCTTCTCTTAGCTTCTCTAGGGATGGACTAAGCTGTTGCCTTTTTCCAATCTACTCTACTTCTTTTTTTGATAAAAGTTAAAGTGCAATACTTATGGATAAGTCAACCCATTTTTTGAGGGTCAATTTTTTGACTAAAATATCTAGACTTATACACGAGTATATACAATATGAATTGAATTTCTTGTATACTACCCTGAGATCCTTGGATATGGGTCAAGGTCTAAATATTTTAATAAACAAGCAATAAAGAAACTAGATGTGTATCTGCCCCTCATCCCTGGCCCTGCATCCTGTCTCAGGCTTATGCTCTCTATTTGGGCCATTTCCTCCCTACACTATTACAGTGCTATTATTCCACTTTCAACATCTTCTGGAATAATTCTGGGGTCTGTAGTTTACTGAGGCCAAAGAGCTCTCTGGCTGATAATTCTAAAGGCCCCTCTCTAAACTGCAAACACCAGGATGCCATAGGATGTTGAAAGGGGAATAACAGCACTAGAACAGTGTGAGATGGAAATGGCTTTTGTCTTAGATAATGCTTACAGGAGGCTACATATGTTTTCTTAGCCAATATATCTCAGTGTCTTCCTCCTTGTTATTGTTTGTGAGTCATTGAAGAAGGTCAGCTTTTCCCTTTAGGTAAACAAGGTTATCAGTTTTGCAACATAGGACACATTGGCTCACTTTCAATAAGCTCTGACTTTTAAATTCTCCTTTATTATTTTTTTTTTTTAAAAAAAAATATAGTGTCATCAGAGCCAACAGTTCTAATCAATATTGTGAGGCTTTAAAGTGCATAATCATTAATCCTTAACTCTCTGTTATATAGCCTTATAGACAATTTGCAACAAGTCATATAATTTTAAAGGGAGAGAATGAAGTGTTTGTGTCAACACCTGATCAGAAAAACAATCACTTCACCCAATCAAGGTGCATGGCTCCCCAAATCTGCATAGATGGCAGTAAATCAAGATGCCTGCTTATTTTTCTACTGATAACCTCAACCAACGGTCACCTTGTCAAGCAGCTGCAGCTTTGTCTTCTGATGAAACAAGCTGATTGTCTTCAAAATCCAACATGTTGTTCCCAAGGAAATCAAAGGAATTAACTATTATTTTAGAAAGGAAAATGTTCACATGTTTGGATGCATGAGCTACACCTCTAGTTGCATAAGTATACAGGCCAGACATATAAAGGCATGTCCACAAGGTTTAGCATTTTTGTTTAGTTTATAGATCTGGAAGTCTGGAAATTCCAAAAAAAACAGCAACAACTCCACACCTGTTTCTTTATGTTTCAATGAAAGGAAAAAGGTTTGGGAAGATGCTTTTCAAAAGTAATTTGTTCCTGGTACTCACTGTAGTGTTTACAGAATGTTAATTAGTCATCATTGGATTTGAAAAGTAACTTGGTTCATTGCTTGCCATTCATTAGTTTTACTTTACTTAAGATCAATGAGAAAAATTATATAAAACTTTCAAAGAAGATATAAGATGTCCATATATGTAATTTTAAGAAAGTAACTAGAAAACATTAACTTATTCCATTTTCTAGTCATTTTCTTCTTTCTTGATATGTTTTTAAAATCTGACTTCATTATGCCCACATTATTGGGGAGAGAGAGAGAGAGAGAGGCCTTTTCGCACAGCATCTGACATGTGAAAGAGGGCGTGGAACCTCGCACGATTGTGAGGAGTGATATGCATGACACCCTCGCAATTGTGCAAGGCTCCAGGGGCTGGCAGGCAATGATCACGCACCCTTGCATTTTCAGCTTTCAGCAAAAATGCTGCGTGATCGCACATTGGTCCCGGGCCCCGCGTCCATTCACCTGGCAGTCGGAGCCCCAGGAGCCAGGCCAGTCACGCTTTCTGTCTCAGGCCCTTTCTGCATCTTACCTTTTCACGGAGGTGGGCAGTGGTGGTCACGCGAGCAGCCGTTTGCGTGAGGCGCTCACTTAGTTTCTCCTTCCTTACCACAGCTGGGTTGCCGGTCGGGCTAGCACCGTGCGAATGCCCCGCCCCTTCCTACCGCAGCGCAACCTGGGAATTGCAGGCTAGTGCTGAGGCAGGAAGCGTGACCGGCCTGGCTCCCGACGTACCGCAGGGCAGGTAAGTGCGTGCGGGCCCCGGGAGCATTGCGTGACTGTGCACCATTTTCAGCTTGAAGCTGAAAATGAAAAGGTACATGTGTGGCCCGCTTTAGGCTCTTGAGTAAATGGGAGCGCGTTGTATGGACCGCTCATCCAATTTACGCGACGGTCAAGGGGCCCTTTCGCTTTAGAAACAACATGCAAAAAGGGTCTCAGTGCAGCCTGGAAAGGTCCCAGGCTGCACTGTGAAAAGAAGAGGTGGGGCTCTTGCGCAAGGAGGAAGCTCGTGCAGAGCTGAAGAAGCAGAGAAGTGAGAACCTCTCACAAGAGGTTGCTCATGAGATCACTGCACCCCAGTGCCGAGAAAAGGAAGGATGTGGAAAGGGCCAGAGAAGGAGAGCAAGAGCGAGCAATTCTTTACAGGTTTATGACTTCTAACTTACTACATCAAAGCACTTGTGTAGATTATGGTTTAGTAGACACCACACTATTTTTATATCTATGAGCAGCTTTCTTTCTGGGAGTACTCTTTATGACTTCTTGTGAATATTTTGTTGGCAGAGCCTGAAAGTTTTGTTTTAAGAATAATCCAGTGAATTGCTGAAATGTTATGCACCTCTGTTATTGATTGTTGTGCTTGTGTGCAACCTTCCCTTCCATAAGAAGCCTCTCTAACATCTCCTCCCAGAGGTTCTCTTCCAACTGTAGCATATCCAAAGTGAACAACAAAGACAAGCATGAAACTATCAGAAGGTGAACAGCAGCAAGGCAACATACCCTGGTTACCAATCTGGATATGCAAAAAGTTGCACTCGGAGTGTTTGAGTCATCATTTGTTCACTAATACACTGAAAAACTCAGTTTTGCCTTGGAAAGAATTGCTGAAAGGTTCAGAAGCCTCACTGGACAATGTATGTTCAGTATGAGTTGGAAAAGGCAACAGGCCTTATCTCCTGTAGTGTCCACATCCTATGAAAGCCCATGCCAGATACAGCAGATAACAGCAGATACAGCAGAAATTTTCATAAAATTATGTGACTGTGTTCTTTCCTTTGCTTTGCTGCTACAGGTGCCCTCTGAAATTTGCTGATTAACTATTCCAAAAGTGGGTGTGGTATAATATTTTATTAGGGCTAATCTCCTTTCAGTACAGCTGAGGAGTATTTAAAGGGTTGAGTGCCTTGGGTAAGTTAGACTTTAAGAACCAAGTGTAGTCCCTGCTGAACTATGTTAACTTGATTTCTAGACACAGATGTGAAGATAACCTATGAATTACAGTGGGGGCTATGGTCAGATGAAAAGTACAAATAGAGATGAGCCTATACCATGTTGTTTCCTTTGAGATAATTTTTTTTTGGTCCTTCTAATGCTATGGGAAGTTTGATAACACCCTGCATTTCAAAACAATAGAAATAATGATAAAAACACTGTGGTCTGAATTCCATTGATCTGAAGTAATTACAATAGAATATCTTATTGAATCAGTTGTGGAATGATAAGTCAAAATGTAGGTAAATTTCATTGATTCATTGGATCAATTCTAGTTGGGACTAAGGTCCTTACTGCGCTATGGCTTGATATCACATCATCCTGGTGGGATCCCAGCAGTGCCATTGCTGAAGTGGGATTGGGGCCTGAACGTTCCCTATCAGACCTAGTTGGTTGCTGGCAGATGGGCAGCATCAGGCACACTCATGTTTCTTCGGTAGTCCAGTGTCAATGGCAAGTTCCTTTCCCTGCATCTTCCTGTGCTGTACTGCAGAAGGAAGCGCTATCAAGTGCTTCCGCCCTTACCACATGCCCACATCCAATGGGATCATTGCAGGAAAGGGGTTCATTACCAGATTTTTTTTTTATAATGGTATAGGGTGCGTTTCCAATGGGACACAACATCACCTGGTGCACAATGATGTCATGTGATGATACGAGTCCCAGACTGGGAGCAGTGTATTGCCATGTCAGGATGATGATGTTGCGCGGTTAGGGCCTGAGAGTAGGATTCAGACCTAAATCTTAGTTGAAATACAGGACTTATCATATTAAACTCCTCTTCTTTTTTTGGTGATGTAAGTACCTATCTCTCTTCTTTCCATGTTATTTCTGCCTCTGGTATCAAAAATTCTTCTGTTAAAGAAGTCACATCCAGGAATACAGGTACTTCATTAATTAAGGTATACCTGTACACTCTGCTCTTGCCTACTTTGTTATTTCAATTCCTATTTCAATTCCTGAGCCAGGAACAGGGAAAACACCACAAGGCAGCATTTGAGCCAGATACTATTTCTCCTTCAACAATGTTTTCCGCACAAGAGTGTTATAGAGCTATGATTCCACTTTCAACCTCCTATGGAATCCTGGGGTTTGCAGTTTAGGGAGGGGCCAGCCGGCCCCTCCCTAAACTGCAAACCCCAGGATTCCATAGGAGGTTGAAAGTGGAATCATAGCGCTATAACACTCTCATGCAGAAATGACCTTGGTGAGGCCACATTCCTGTAACTGGAAAAGTAATTAAAATGTTACTGTAACATCACAAAATGGAGTTATCCCTTGTTAACGTATAACCATAATATAATATGATTATACCTTAGTCTTTGGAAAAGGAACTTGTTACAAGGCTGGCTCTCAACCTACACGTATCTCTCTGTATAAATCCTGGCACCAGAACAACCTGGGCCATTTTCCCAATGCTCTGGGAGCAATTTTTCTTGTTGGGTCCCAAAGTTTGGTATTTCCTCTTGCCAACTTACCCTTTCCTGAAATGTCATTTTGGGTTTGGGCAGCACTGCTGTGTCCTTCTTTGGCAGTTGTATGACAAATTTGGTTGAAAGCCTCTTAAAACATCTGTATAAAATCAAGCCACTTAAAACATCCCCTCTAATGTCATCCCAGATAATGACAAACAACTCACTTTCACTACACAGGCCTACAGTGGACTCCTGGTCATGTGCCTCAAAGCATAAACTGAAAGAAAGCAAACAAGGTGAAGCAGATTTTTTTTTAAAGAAAATTGTTTCCTCATAGAAATAGAAGTTGCTATGTGACCTCTTTCCTACCTTATTTGGCTTTCTAAAGGGCAATGGCAAGAGCACAAAGTTATCACATTTTTCCCCTTAGGCAAGCGTTTGAGAGGGAGAAAGGGTTGAACAATTTGCTGAAAAGAAGTTTTCCATTTTTTTATTGCCTGCAAAATTGAAGGAAGCTTCATAATGAATAACAACAAGCATAAAAGGGACAAGGAAATGAAGAGACCTTTATTGCCTCAGAAGTATTATTTTTTTTTCCTGTTTGGTTTTTCCAACAGGAGCACATTTTGCATACACCTGACATGTACATCTCAGCTCAGAACATAGGGAATTTTCTTCTCTTGTACTGTGAAGTGGATTGGATTTTAGCTCTTTTTAAAGATAATTATCTGTTGTTTATGCGACAGGTGGTATCTGTAATGTGATGGTATTAAACACTTTGTTCATGATTCCAGTAGCCAGCCATACCTTCTTTCAGAATATTCCATTTTATTCTCATTCCCACTCATACCCTCCTTTCTAGTTTCCCTCCCTGACACTTTGCATTCTCTGTATACTGTATTCAGTAGGCTGTTTACTAGTGCCCTCTAGGGTTCCCTCTGCACAGCTTTCTCTCTGTGTGCATGGATGCATACATATGTGTGCATGTAGTGGTGTATTTCTGCAAATGTTGAGGTTCTCCTGGTCTCCCGACTCTTCCTCTTCATGTGTTATTGGTGGCATTTTGGCTACATGACAGTTCACTCTTACTGTATGGGAAATTTCAGTCGGAGCAATAAGATTTACAATAGCAGAAAAGTGTCACTGGTCACTTATGCTGCCTTCACCTTGCATGTAAGCTATGTTGCCTAAAATGATGTTTTTCTGTGGTCAGCCACCTTTCTATTACTGAGAGGAGAGCACGTGCTTGAACCTAAAGCACCTTGTTCTGGAGCAATTGCAAGTTATGAACCAGAATACATGGCAGCTTAAGTACCATTTTATCTCCCTTTACTCAGAGAAAAATTGCTTTTTTGCCCCAGAAAATAGAGCCTTTGGTCACTTTTGAGAGAGCCTGAACAAATCTTCAGGTTGTAATAACTGCCTCTTAAGTGAATTAACCTTGTTTCCCCTTGGGCTCAAGTTAAAGGAAGAGGAATGGTTGCCCATTACCTGGTAGAATTATGATACTCTTCTTGTACTGTATGAAATTTACTATTGGCTTTTTGGGGGGTGAGGGTGGGGAGATTGTTTTCAGAGCATTACAGCAAGCATTTTTGCACTTTGACCTTCTTAAGCATGATAAAATGCAGGAAATATATGACGCGACTGTAGAATCCCTATGGATGCAATAAGGAGGATTGTTTCTGCACTGTAGTGGCAGTTATGAAAACAAACCTCTCTGAAGTTATTATGTAATTTAGTGGCAATTCAGGACCTTATGTCTGCTCAAAGGTGCTGACAACCTCCAACGGATGGTCATTACTAATTTAATAAGCAGCCCTCAAAGCTGTTGCAAATACAAAAGGATCTGGCCTTACATGTGTAATGTGCAGCGTGCATGAAATACTTAGCGCTGTTCTCTTTGAAACCTAGGAGGACAGTGATTAAATTTTTATGGTGCAAATTAAAATTTAAGATTAAAATACAAGATCAAAAGAATCCTTTCTTCCCACCACCCCTATCCATGCTATTAAGAATAAGCCTCTTGGAAGAGAGAAACTCGATGTCTTAGTGTCATGTCCTTCCCCTCTGGAGAGCTAGATTAGAACTAATCATAGCAGACTACAGAAACATATCTCCCTGCATTTTTTTAAATGAATGAACAAGTGTCTATTACTTTTTAATGTATTGAGTCATTGTGAAGTCATCCATTAGTGAACGTACCTCAAGAACTGGTCTGAGTTTTCTGGAAAAGCCAGATACCAGTTTAGAAGCAAAGCTGTATATGAGTTGCTGCCAATAAAATTAACTGGAGAGTGCAGAAAGATTGCTTCTCCATAGCACAACAGTTCTCAGCTATCAGTCCTCCCGATGTTTTGTTCTTGAAGCCCTTCCAGCATGACCATTGGGTAAAAGATGCTGGAAAATGGACATGGACATCCAAAACACATAGAAGGCAAAAAGTTAAAAATCATTGGCACAGCATCTTAGGATCATTCATAACCCCTTTCTGTATGGTGCTTTATCATAAAGATGCAAGCCATGGTCCAATACTTACTAATTTTGTGTGACAATTTGCAGTAAACAGCAAAGTCAATAAAATATGGAGAAAGCAATAGACAATGAACTATGGGAAACAAGGAATGAACACGTGCACAATTCAGTTTCACCATCTGATTACTAGGGTTTGACTTCAATACAGCTTTTCATATCTGCTTGGGTCTGTGTTGAACACAACACAAGCTACTGAAGAAGCAGATTGGCAATGCAGTCAGAGAATGAACACAGGAAGTAATACAACAAATAAATATGATCTGTGCAAATAAAAAAGGCTTGGGCAGTCATTAAAAAAGCCATTTGAGCACAATACCCCCAACACAGAGAGCTGCAGTAACACTGAATCAACAAAATCCTAACCAGAATATTAAAGTTATAACTTATCTGTGCTTCTCAAATAGTACTAACCGATATAGCCTGACTGTTTTAACAACTTGCTCAGCTGCATCTGGCTGATTTGGATGGTGACATATTAAAAGCTATAACCATGGTTCTAATGAACCTTTCAAGAGTGGGAAATCAACAGAATGGCTGACAGACATGGTTAAATAAATTTTAAAAGTGCAGTTTTTGATACTGTATTGCAACAACAATGAGGAAGACATTGACCTGGAATAATTTGCACCTGACTTGGAGAGATGCTTGCAAAGTCGCTATGAAGGCGGCCTGCAAGGTGTGATATTTTTGAATGGCTAAAGACTGATTTACATGTATACATAAGGTAGATGGATTTAAGGGATGTGCCATTTTAAAACATTCCAGACTGCAAGTGAAGGATTACATGCTTCAGGATTTCTCTGCAAGTGGAGATCAGCTCAGCATTCTGCAATTCTTTTCCCCACTACTAGTCAAGTCACCCACCGTTCCATAAATTGCATACAAATCCAGTTTTTGCCAACTTGGCACCTTCCATGGATGTTTGCTATCCCATGGTCATTTTGTAGCTGGTAGAGGGTGGCTGGGGAGGGGGCTTCCAAAGCAGCATCTGGATACACTTTTGCAGCTGGAAGAAAACAAGTATTGCCCTCCTTGATTTCTAATGGATATTCAGGAGGTATGGGAGAGTGATGGCTTCTCTTTTCTCCAAGCTGCAACTAGACATTGCCTGAATGTACCTCACCGTCCTCTAGACATTAAACAGTTGAGGGAGTGCTCACCTGTGCCTTGAAATGGGAGGGAGTTGGATTGAACAGGAAGTCACCACATACCACCTTGGTCAATAAACTTAAGAGGGCATAGGGGCACATCCTGGGTTTTGTTTGTGTTTGTGTATGAGAAAAAGGATTCCAGACATTGTTTGAGGAAAATGAGCCTGGTGCACAGTGCTGCTCTAGGTGTACTTCAACACCCTTCAGACAGCTTACTATGACACATTAAGTCTTTGGCTGGAATAATGATGGGTTAATAACCATAATGTGTTAATTGCTTTCAGTGCCTTTGGGACACTAGATACTGTCTCCTTTCTCCTCCCCCCGGTTCTACCTATTAGTCACTCTAACTCTGTCTGTGCTGTGTGCTCCATATGTGGGCTGTACCAGCTGGAATGACACTGCAGGTTAGCTCACAATACCATTGTAACATGCTTAGGTCAGTAAAAAAATCACAGGAGCAGTTGTATCTCTCCGCTGGTCACATACTACAAATTTGTACGCTTCATCTTCTCCTAAATTAGAATTTTGTGAAGTGTAAGATAAAGGGGAAAGAATGGGATAAACACACACACACTCACTTATTCACACACACACATCCACACACACAGACACACACACAAACACAAAACTGGAATAAAACTGTCATGCATCCCTAATCTTGTACTCCTGTGGAGTCTTTTGTTGGATTTTAGTAGGGATGGAACAACCGAATCCTCGAATCCTTGGCAGGGATTCAAGGTTCGGGAATCCAAATCTCTGTGCCAAAATAGGCAAACCGAATCTTTTAAATCTGCCACTCAAACAGTTTGTTGGAGACCAGGACACCTGAAAACCTGGGAGACTGGGATGCCTGAAAACTTGGGACACCAGGAGGCCTGAAAACCTGGGAGATTAGACACAAAAGGGGAAATGGCAAGTAGGTGAATTTTTCCCTTGGAGTAATAATGGCCTTTGCTAACAATTTCAGAAGTTATATCTGGGGTTGTATTCTAAGATATTTAACTTGAACATTTCATATTTAAGTTCAGTACTTGACTGGAAGTTACAGGCTTTAGAATTCAAGGACAGATGAAACATTCCTTGTCATAGCTCCCTTGCAAACCTCTTTCAGACACAATTCTGGGGTTTCTAGTTTTACAAGGTGTCACGGCCTTCTTTGCCAAAGTGGGCTGGTGTATCATCAAATTACAAACCCCAGGATGCCAGAAGGAGCTATGCAAAGAAAAGCCAGTTTTGACCTGGATTAGCTCTGTACTCTAGTATGTGGCCCTGTTTACACAAGCAGGAAAATGTGAAATTAATCCACATTTTCCTGCCTGTGCAGAAAGGGCCTTCATGTCATTTTCAATCTGGGGAGATCCTGAGGCAAAACTAGGACAATTGACCTGGCCACATTTCTTCAGAGGGAGGTTTGCCTTTGCCTAGGTTTTTGCTAAGGCTGAGAGAGTGTGTCTTGCCCAAGATTATCCTTCTTTCCCTTGCTTTTTAGACCCTTTTTTAAAAAAAGGATTCGAAAGATCGAGATGTGTGAGATTCGTGGATTCCCAGAACCTTCCATGGATTCGGATCCAGATTTGGATTCAAAAAATTCCGGATTACGTCCCATCCCTAGATTTTAGAATTGCCCTATTTAGGCCTTTAATGACTTACAGTCTCCCAGAGACAAAGTCAGTTATGAACACCACCAGACAAATTGATGAAGAATAAGCTTGTGGTTGTTAGGTTATCTAAAAGAAGTTTCCATTCACAAAGGCAGTATGCCCTGAAAACTTCAGTGCTGGGAAGCCAAAAATGAGAATTATTTCTGCCTTTGTGATTATGAGTTTTCCTGATACACTGTGTGCAATAGTGCAATAATGATTCTTAGGTGCAGGAGCTCACCATGAGAGACTATAGTGAGATGTCCAAGGAACATTCATATTCACATTCCCAAGGTAATGACAGGGAGCTGACTTTTCTATTGATCGTATTTAAAGGAGCTACTGCTGTCATAAGAGATGTTCAGTCAAACCAACCAACCACTAATAAAGTCTCATAGTGAAGTTTATGGGGCATGAGTGGCAGCTGTCTGGAAGTGACCATGGGAATTTATAGTGCTTAATTCTGTTTGCACAGGCTTCATTAGTAAAATGTGTTGGTGTTTTAATAAAAGATCTAAAGCCATTCAAAACCCAACTTTCAGCATTTAACTAGAAACACAAACAGTGCTGCAAAGAAGACTTATCATTTAACACACTAGCCATGAAACAGCAATTCTGTCAAAGAAAGTAAAAGAAGGGTTCGGCCCCTGTTTGCTTATTTTCAGCACTCCCTGGTCTCCTGTATGCTAATCTGTCACAAACAACACTGAAACTTGAAAGCCTTATTATTACCACATGCACTCCCCACAGCAAGGACCATCTGTCCATTAGGCTGGTGCTCTGGCAAATAATGCCAGTACTACTGCTGTGGAAAAAGTCCCAAAACTTCATTCTCATATTCCTCCTCTTCTGTAACATTGACTTTGAAAACAAAATGCGAGATAAGATGCAATGGAAGGTTGTTCATTCAGCGTCTTTTTTTCAGGACTGATATGTTCCCATTATTAAATATGCTCCACATTTTGAATCTTTAGAATATTCTCTGTAGTGAGGTTGGCAAAATTAGGCAATATTAGGCCTGCAGTAGCTAGCAATCTAACCATCTCTCTGTATATTTTCTCGGGTCTTTAGACACTAAAAAAAACAAAAAACCCACTTCTTCATCACCATCACCATTATTTCTGTATGTTTCTAATCTCAGCATGTGAGAAGATGATGCCTGTGAATCTTTTACATTGTCTCATCAAGATGAGGGGAATTACCAGCTTTGTCTGAAAGCAACAGAATTCCACATAAACACCTGATTATACAAAATTAAGCTCTTGATACTCTCTTTATCAGTCTTGAGTGTAACAGGGAAGTGAGAAGCCATATTTAAATCCCTGTTATTTTACTGAAATGTTTATAATGGACTGACTGGCCAGTCTGAGATTTATTAATTGAACAGCTTTGGTATAATCCAGTACCACATTTCTTGAGAACTAAAGAACAGAGGACATTATCAGGACTTTAGTGACAAAGTGCCTAGACTGACAAGCATTCATTATAACAATGAAGAAAATGCACTGCATGAAACCCTAAGCTGCAAAACTCATTAACAGGAACCATTAGGGGAAAAAAAAAAAGATTCACCAGACTGTCTCCTGTTATAGAATCCAAAGCCTGGCCATCTGAAGTTATCAGTTTCTCAGACATATGTATCAAGGAAGCCAGACAGATGAATAGGCAGGCTAGACCAAAGAGATGTAATTTTATTTGATAATACAACTGGGGAAAAAAGCAGGATCAAATGAGGAACACAAAATAGATTGGAAAGGGGAGAGGCAAGTACTTTATCTCAAAGGAGCAAGCAAGCAGAGAAGAGTTAGGACTGAGTGCGCAAGATGGAGGGGTGGGGTGCATAACATAACAGAGAAACAGTGACAGAGAAGCTTCCTCTCCCGTCCCTTAGCCCTGTTTAGTAGGTGCACAGGCTTCACAAATCACCCCACTCTTAAAAATACGTGACTCTGGAAAATAATTTCCAAAAAATTGTTCAGATCTGTCTGATTGCTGATGGTTTCCTTCTCCCTAACCTCATGGGGTGCCATATTCCTTCATTTGGCTGATGTGGCTTCTGCTTGCTTGTTTTTTGCTTCTTTTAACTAGGAGAAAGCACAGTATTCTCCTGACCAGCGACCCAATTCTACTTTAGACACCATTCCTTCTCCTCTTTCTTTCTTCCTTCCTTTCTTTCTCACTCGCTTGCTACTTCTTTCTCAGTTTCAGTCATATTTAGAATATACCCACTGTTAGCAGTGGGACTTGAGTTGATCATGGCAGTCTTTAAGACCTATTGATTTACTCTGACCAGGACTAGATCAACCTCATAGTTTTCCCAGTGTGAAGTCATTGGTCCTAGCTATGTAAATGACCAGGAAGAAGATTTCCACTTGGTTACAATCTGAACTAAAGGGGAACTAAAATGGACAAATATGGAATATTGGAATGGTCTGAGTATACCAGATGTCTCCTTTGTTTTTGTTTTTGTTGGTTCATCACAGAGGGAGGTATTCCTTTCTATCCTTTACAATGACCAAATCTCCCCTCTACCAGAAGTCACTGTTTAGGTACTACAGGCCCCCCTCATACTCATGTCATGGCTGCTGGAGAGTGGGAGGCCTGGAGAAGCATCTGGTTATGTCCCCATAGTCATAGATGAAATGGCTGCAGAATTCACTGAAACCTTCAGAGAACATGGATGGTTCTCAGAGGATCCCCCCCCTCCAGCTCTCCACCAGCCACAGAATGGCCACAAGGAAGGGCTGCAGGAACTGAACAATGAGAACACATGGGTGGATGTTCAGATCACAAATGTAGTTCTGTTACACATGTGAAACTATTATGCTATGCTGTGCCATGCAGGATCTTAGCCTTAGGTTCCCAGGTAAGCTTTCTCTCTTCATGAGGTAGAACCAACTATTGAGATAGATATCCTGCATAGAGTCATGCTCTGATTCCAGAACTCAAGTGTGTTGGAAAACAAATGTGTTTTTTTCTTTCAAATTAAGTGAGTAAATCTCGGTAATCATATTATTGATGCTAAAAGGAAACATTGTAATGCAGTCTATCTGACCCAACGGATGAAGGACTGGATTTAGAATAGGCAAACCTTTATTCAGATTCTCCACTCAGGCATGAAAGATATTTTGACCAAAGCAGAATCTCATTGCCTAATGTATTTCACAAGATTGCTGTGCAGGTAAATGTCATCTCCACATGCACGGCAGAACAATAGGATAGCGTTCTGGGGATGAAAATAGCAGTGACAGTAATAACAAATAAGCAGGTGAATGGAATTACATGCAATATTTCTTCCACAACTTCTATTAATAGTTCACTATACTTTATATTAACAGAATGGTAATTGTTGTGGTTACTTTCTTCTTCGAGAAGTTAAATAGTGGAGTAGTATGGTTCTAAAGCAAACTGGCAAAGTTAAGAATTAGTTGCTCTATTTACATTTGCATTTCACTGAGCTCATGCACACGCACATGTGTGCATGCATGTGCACACGCACATGTGTGCATGCATGTGCACACACTTCTCTATCCTAAATCCAATCAGAAAAATGTAGAAATATGTCAACTCATCTGAGCAGCATAGTTCTCCCCACTACCTGCTTTAGCAAATAAGGAAATTGGGCCTTTGAAGTAGATGATAAAACTTTCTTGTTTCCTAAAAATGCCCTGGTTCTTTTTCTCCTCTTGAGAATATGTGTGCCAGTCAATTACACAAAAATTTTCATTGTGTACTTTTCATTTCATTTCAGTCTAGCTCTCTTTCCCCACTTCCTACCAGACTGAAAATGTTTCCGCAAAAGTGGAATCTTTCTGTACAAAGATGGATTTGATCTACGTGTCTTGACCACCTTAAATCTTCACCTCTGAGAAATGAATTTTAGTCAGATCCTAGAGAACTAAAGAAAAAGTGCAATAAACCAGAATCCATAGTAATTAAGAAAGGAGAATGGGGACACAGCAGAATTCTTTGTGTTTACTTAGAAATAAGCCACATCTCAGGCCTATTCAATGTTTGCTTGATTGTTTAATGAAAAAGGGGGAGGCAAAATGATAAGCATGGACATGATATCATCTCCTCACTCACCATCTTTCTCTGTGAGTTAAAACCTGGAACTTATTTATTCATTGTCCCAGGGAAATGGAAGCCACTAGCTACCACTGGCTAGTGTAGGTGACTATAGCTTGATTTGGTTCATAGCCTTGTGGCAGGGGAAAGGGGTCTAAGTATGAGCCTGATATGATCTAGAATTTGTCTCTTCCATTCTTCTAGCATGCACCAATGGTTCCTGGTCTAAATGTTGTGTGTCTGTTTGTGTGTGTGTGTGCATGTAGAATTCACCCTGTACTGCTATATGATTGCTTCTATGACACTCTGTAGATCCTGGGCTTGGAAGCTGCTGTGGCATGGTGAAATGATATTCCCAGTTGCACTATGCCCACCTTAGGCACACTTTTGGAACAAGCCCAAACCTTGCCAGAAAGAACTATGTCATGTTCTGAGGTTATTCTACATACAGAATAGTATTATTATTATTATTTTTACAAATGTTTCAGTGAGTCTTTGGTTCAGCCTTGAAGGAGACAATGTTGAGATCCTATATATGAGTTCCAAAGCTTAGATAAATGAAATCATACCAAGGAAAAGGTGAGTGTCATAATAGGCTGGAAAATGAGTTTTCTGTGGATAATTGTCCAAATACACTGGAGATGACTGTAACAAAAGACTAAAAAAGAATAAGCATATTTCTTAGCTGTAGCAGTGGAAAGTATTTGAAATTAATTTGATTAAATAGAATATTTCATTGTATTATTTTAATAATTTATTTATAAATCACACATTCTGATGAAATGTAATATTTGCAATACCATTAAAATAGTAAAATGTAATTTCTTTCGTAGAGTGAATGAATTGTGTGGTATGTACAAAATACTTTTCCTCTTTCCAAAGTAGAATTTTAGCATTTAATTATTACCTGTCTCTTTCCCTTACCCACTTTTCTTCAAAAAGATAAAAATGAAGCTGCTTATACCTTAGAACAGAGCAGTCACTATGCTATATTTTTGTAATAACTAATGCCCATGGTCAGTCATTTTATTTGTATGTTGTATTTTCCATAGTTACACTGAGCTCAAAGCAGCTCAGCAAAGCTGACACTTTAAATCCAATAACCATAATTATGATACATTACAATATGCATAATCTATTCAGCAATTACTGTCCATTTAAAACACTTATATCAAAATGTTAAATACACATGAAACATACAAATAGGTGAATTCGTAATGTCAAATACCCATAATACCAACATTATACCCACAGTAATAATATATGAAAAAGTTCCTCCCAAGAGACCCAACAATAATATACTTTGTTCTCTTTCCAATCTTCTTCCTAGCAATTTTTTCCATTAAACTTTATAAAGCTAAAGGCAGCACAAATATTTTCATGTACATCCAACAAAGTCCTGAGGGTGCTGATTGTAATACCAATGACCCTCACAGCCTTTATACCTGCACCTCGAAAGCCAGTAAATCCACTCACATTTTCAAGTCCCATTGCTGATGGTAAGTCTGCTTTAAGTACAAATAGGAAGTAGGAAAAGACAAAACCAAGGAACATCAAGGCACTTCAGATAGCCAGCCCTCAACTTTGGAAAGAGAACTTCCTTCTCAACAGGCTCCCATTTCCTTTGTAAAGCAGCCAAAGTCCCACAGAAAAAAGAAATGTGAGAAGAGCCACTGTCTTTCCCTGCAGCTTCTCAGAAGCAGATTTAGTAGATGACCATGGGTAGCTGATGGGAGGGGGACACTTCTGGGTGGCCCTGGCAAGTGGTCTACCCTAGAACTCATAAGCAGGCTGCTGCGTTCCTTGCATGCCAGATGCCTTACTGAAAGCTTTGACAAAGAAGAGAAAGGAGCATCAGCAGTGGTGATGGCAGCTGGTGAGTTGGGGACAAAGCAGCCTGAAAGAGTTTGAAAAGCAAGTCAATTACCAAGGTGAAGCAAATTGCAAATGCCCAGTGAAGGAATTGGCATGAAAGGTACCAAACTCTAAAAGGTCAGTGATTTGATGGTGTGCAGCAATGCAGCTTTAGTGACTTGAAATTGCTGGGGAAATTTCAAGGAAAGTTGAGGAGGCGTTCTTCCTCCCGCCCCCCAAATCACTTTGCCCCACCCCTTTTTCTGTCTGCATGGGCAGAGTGGTTGTTCCTAAAGCCACAGGGGGAACAATGCTGGAGGGCAGCCACAGCTGGAGTATTACAACATTCTGGCTATTTGTTACTGTCTGTAGAAAAGATCAAGCCATCAGAGGTGGTTTGTGCATCTAAGTTTCTTATTAGTGGGGCAATCAGAAGTGGCACTGCTCTTGCCTACTCAACCTGGGACAGAAGCAGCAAGATCACTGGGGGAGGCATGGCATTGTAGCATGTTGGCATAACAAGCAACCAATGGAAGTTCTCATCCAGCTTCCTCTTCTTCTTTCCCCCTACCTATTTAAAATGACCCTCTGAGACAGAACTGCCCACAGGTAATAAGGTTTACCCTCCTCACCTCCCAAATGGTTACTCCAAAAATCTTGTGTCTCCATACTTAGGGAGGGATTCAACTATGGTTTCTGTCTGTCTTTCTCAGATCCCTGCATCTCCTAAATGAATGTAAAACTGGGCTTGGGCAATTTAAAATTGGCCCAGTATCAGAAAGGGCTTTTGATAATTGTGTTCTACTACTCTTCTGTTTTTATGCATATGTTTTAATACTGTTTTAAACTTCTACTTATAATTTAATTATATTGTAACCTTTTTTAAAAATGGGTTGTATTTTTTTAATTTCTGTATTATGCTCTCAGTCCCAGGGCTGAAAAAAAGGTGAGAAGGAAGGAAGGAAGGAACGAAGGAACAAAGGAAGGAAGGAAGGAAGGAAGGAAGGAAGGAAGGAAGGAAGGAAGGAAGGAAAAAAGGCAGGCAGGCAGACAGGTTGCCCAAGTGGGTAGGCAGGTGGGCAGATACTGGCTGGCATTATGTTCCCTAAGCAGCACTACATCACTTGGAAAGTACTGGCTAATGTGCCACTTGTTCTATCCCAGATAGTCCTCAGTTAATGAAACTATTCCACTGGAGCTTTGTTCAAAAATGTAGGCCTCCTGTGATTGTGTCATCAACTTGGTCAGATCTGGTAGCCACTGGGAACTTTGTGGATTTGCATGGTACTCAGCAGTGTGCCCATGTATTCTGTTTTGTGTTTCGCTCTTGCTCTCTCCTCTTCTGTGCTTCACTTGCAAAAGGCACCACCCTCTTTCCCGTGACAACTCCTTGAAGGCTGTCTATAGGCAGAAGAACACTCGGAGAGACAGAATGGAGAAAACTTCTTCCTGGGCAGATTTTTTTTCTCATTAAAAGATATAAAGCAGCAGAAACACTTTCATACATATCCAAATTAGTCCTGAGGGTGCTGACAATAATCCCAATGACCTTCCCAACCATTTATATCTGCAGTCCAAAGGCCAGTAAGTCTATCCATTCATATTTTCTTCAATAGCAGCTTCTAGGGGTTCTGAAAGAAAGTTTAGAACCACTTTTACCATCACAGCTACTTCCTGCAGAACAGGCTTGGTGTGGAAGGTGGCAGACCTAGCATAATGCTTGGTTGATGTAAAACACATAATTGACTTTGCACTATAAGAAATGTATTCTCATCTCATCCTTGGTTGTAAGTTTTTTGTTTCTATCTTTTTCAAAAGAGTTGCTGTGTGCATGTATTCACTTTTAAAAAACACACACCTTTTTACACATTTTCTCCATTGACTAAAGTGTGTTTCTGTGGATTCTGCCAATTGTTTATTGCTCACATATTCAAAATGTATGGGGCTTTTGTGTATATTTTATTTTCCCCAAATGTACTGCAAGTCTCACAGATGTGCAGGTTTAAGAGGTATGTTGCACCTCATATCTGAACAAATCTTGAATGATATGAAAGAGGTACTTGTGTTGCACAGACTACACTCATTGCAAATTCACCATTTTGCCCATATATGTGTGGGACACCTTATGGTGAACTATGATTTCATTTAGGTTAAGATGTCTTGGGAAATAGTGTGTCATGGCCACCAACAATGGTTATTGGTATACTATTAAAAAAATTGAGATATGCTGGCAGTGGTAGCTAGTGGCTTTCATGTCACTCGTACTGCACTGGGTTTTAGTATAAAAGAACTGTCCAAAGTGCTTAACTTATTTTTGAAATAGGATTTCTTATCAATAATGACTGGAGGAGATGTACTGCCCTATTGGCATGGAGACCATGACCCTCCATTCTTGAAATCAATTTGAAAATTAGTCTGATGGGTGGAGGGAGAAAGCCACAGTAAGCTTAAGGGCACCCTATTTTGGATGATATGGCTACAGTTGGAAAAGTTACTTGGCATAAACTTTATTGGTCTATGTACAAACTTCCTGAAACAAAACATACTCAAAAGATAATTAAGGAACTGTTACTGCTTAAAGTGATAAAACTGTCGAAAAGTTATAAAACATTTCCTTTGTCTTCTTTTGATGATGATGATGATGATGATGATGATGATGATGATGATGATGACAACAATAATAATATCTCTGTGCATTTGTGCTCATAACTTGGATGTGACAGAAGCAGGCAATATAGTGTGGATAATTTTCTGTGTGTTGTACAAAGGAATATTAAAAATGGTCATGAAATGAGCTTATTTCATTGCTTATGCAGAAAATCATTTTATAACTTTGCCTTATACAGAATTAAAACAGATTTTTATGATTATGTATTAATAAAGCAAGTATTCATAACAAAACACTTTCATCATACACTAGGCACAAATTCTTTGTATTCACATTCATTCTTTATTGAAATATCAGCATTCACAAAAATATATCCATGAAGCTTAGAAAGCAAGTATTTCTACTCATGTCAATTTTTCCAACAGCCTTCAAGAAAATGTTTAAAATAAATGTTTCAGTGATATTTTCACTTTTTCCTTTTACCATTCTTTACTTATATCTATAATTGCAATTTCTCCCTTTCTTTTTTAGTGCCAGGATAATTTATGCTCATGTTGTAATAGAAACAAAACGATCTGTCTTGGAGGCAAGTCAATTTTTTCCAATAAGATTGTAAAAAGCAAATAAGAGATCACAGGTTCAGATGTTTGATTGTTAAACAAAACATAAAAAAAAATCTACAAATAAATGGAACAAAAATCAATAATGATTATAAAGTGCATGGGAAAATGACATCTTTTAATGTTCAAGGACAAATTCTCAAGTAAATCTATAATGCATGAAATAATTTAATCTGATGAAAAATTGGAAACAGTTACCTAGAATTTTCAGGCAGCCAATACAGTATATAGTCCTCATTCAGCTCTTGCACTATTCATTTCCGATGGCTTTATGTGGTTATCATATGATGGCACTTTACATTCATACCCTGATGAAGATGCAAATAAAAGCAGCTTTGCAGTCAGTCCCCAGAGTAGGGCAGATGCTTTGGCTTAGCAACAGTTGCAGGAATTATCAGGTAGTGACAAGAAGGATAGGTTCTGTTAGGATTATTTGAGTCAGCTCCACTTAATCTCTATTTTATTTGCCATTTTATTGCATCAGGACCGGCATATGTACAACTACTTCCTTTAGTGGAGCTGGAACACTTGAGGCATTACTTGTTTTTATTGAACAGTTCACCTCTAGCCTTTTGAATGGTAAGGATCTAGAATACATGTAGGGACTCTCACTTATACATTGATCCTGTCCACACCATCAGACTGCATATATCTTAAAATAGAGCTTCTCATCTTTCTCCATTCTAGCTCAGCAAAACACCATGGCTGGCTGGCCCCTCCCTAAACTGAAAACCCCTGGATTCCATAGGATGTTGAAAGTGTAGTAATAGCGCTATAACAGTTTAGTGCGGAAATGGCCACAGAAAAGGCATACCAATTTTCATGTGAGAAGAAACAGCAAAGTCTGATAACATGATACAATTAAGATTGGAATGGGAACATATCTTTGATTTGGAGAAATGTAATTAAAATCAAAACTGACAGTTTTTAAGGATAGGTGGTAGTTGGTGATTCAATTATGTCATCCCTAAACTGAATAGGAATTTCAACCCAGGGTTTCCCAGTCTGTCCAAGTACTACTGTCTCCTCTTGCTCTCTTTCAGAAAATCATAAGAAATTAACTTTATTTTAGAGAAAGATCTCTGTCTCCCAACAATACCGATTTATAACAGAGGAGTAGCCCAGAGCACTATATAAAATCAGTATGCATTAGTGAGCTTGTCAAATCAATTATTTTGGTCTCCTGAACCACACATATACATATATATATTTGCAGAACAACAACATCCTGATGGAACCAGCACTTAATTGCCCCTGGTGACAGAACAGAAAATGCATTGGCTACAGATTGGCTCTCTTGAAGTAATTTTGAGGGAAGGCAATTGTGTTACAGGGGGCAGGGGCGAGAAGAAAGAGAAAAGGTTGGTGGAATGGAAAGACTGAATTACCAATGATATTCTTACTTTGCAAAAATGAACTGCAACTATTTTACAGTTTCCGTCTTCCTGTATTGTCTTTGCTTAGATACACGCAGCCAAGAGTGACGGCTGAAAGGCACAATCGTATATTCTTATGTACCTTGACATCAGGGGGTTTATGCACACTAAATTCTGCCATGGATCATAGGTATCATTAGTAATAAAGCCAGTAATAAATGGGGTTAAAAATGTATTTTGAGTGAAAAAAATGTATTTTGAGTGAAAAAAATGTATTTTGAGTGATTGTTCTAAGAAAATATATAAAGAAGTATAAAGAATGCTTGTTGTAAATCCACAGATGCAGTTAAAAAGTATTATTATTTAAGTTTTCATCTGACCTAGTTTATAGAACTTCACATGTGTTCATGTAATTTTTTTTTTTTTCAAAAAAAGAGGGCATGAATTATAAACTGTCTAAAAAAGTCCTTATACATAGCTGGCTGAATATGTAAAGATGAGGGCAGATATGGTCCAATCAAAGTAAAGTTTCCTTGATTTTCAGTGCCGGGTGAAACACAGAAATGAAGGAAAAAGGAAAAAACATTGTATCAGATCAAAGGCATCACTCAGTTGTCCTCAATGAAGGCAAAATGCACAGCTGGAATCCAATGACTTTTTCCATTGTTGCTGCTGAATAAATGATATGCAGAGACAGAGACAGCTGGTGAATCTCACCTGGGCTTTAATCTGAACTTTAAAGGAGATGTTATTGAAGGTGCTGAATTTATTTTGAGGACAGAGTTCAGCATCTAGTCAGGTTCCTTAAATGTTCAGATTAAACCCAGACAGGATTCATTGCCACACTGACATGGCAGCCTCCATCATCCACAGCTTGGTGGCATACTTCCTCTCAATCTCAAATTGCTTTAAAAAAAAAATCATGGAAAATGACCTTTATTCTATGTATTGTCTAATGACCTCTTGTCCATCCCTTTGGAAGAGAAAGGAAGAACAGCAGAGTTGGATTAGTTAGGAATATTTATATATGAATGTATTTAAAGGGGTTGGAAGCATGTTGGTGACTTAAACATCAGTACTTTTGTAGGCATTGTACAAGGAAGTATCTAGTACCTGCTTGCCCAATGGCCTTACTTGACTAAACAATGACACTGGCCACTGCTCCACCCTCTAGTGAAAAGAGATACTGATTGGCTGGCTGATCTGCTCCTGGACCATCACATACCTGGCAGATGTTGTCCTCCAATACCTCCCTGTAAGCATGCTGGCATTGCTTCGTATCCCAATAACATTAAAAAGGATATTGATCAAGATGAGGAAAAGAGGCCTAGCAAATGTTTCAGAATGCCAGTGAAGCTGGGATCTCAAAGACCATCTTCCTTATCTTTGTGTAGGGGAAGCCAGTGGAAAGCTATCATTCATGATTTAGCACTGGCCAGCCACCCAATGAAGTGACCACTCCTACTATATACCTACCAAACCCCATGATTCAAAGGGGGGAGGCTGCACTTGAGTGGGTGCAGCCACTAGATTATATCCACTAAAGTAAGGGATCATCACTACATCTTGTGGTAGGAAATTCCATCAGTTAATGATGGATTGCACATAAGTTTAACATGTTTAACTGCTTTTGAAATCAATAGGACCTCAGTGTGTAAGATTGTCTTGGATATTACCTCTTAGTTCTACTTGTTTATTTATTTATTTATTTATCATTTTTGTATATTATTTTAATACAAAACAAATATTTAAAAACAGTTTCTCCATCCTATTTTTATCTACATACATGAAAGTTTACTGTATTTTCTTATCCTCCTACACTTCTACTTAGAATCTTAGTATTAATATAAATGTTACCAGTTGTTTATGTACCACAACATTTGTCTTTTAATAACCTTCAATCCAGGTCCTTATGTACTGGATATTCTATTAAGTAACCTTAACACTTTAGTACATATTTTCTTAAAACCCTTTGGAATATAATAATGTATTTTTACCCAACTACTCATTCTCAAATGCTCTTTGTATGTTAATTATATTTTGTGTTGGAGGTAATTATCTATTGGAGCCCACTCGTTTTTTATGCCTTCTTTTGTTTGGTTTCTTAATTGTCGTGAAAGAGCATCTGCTATTTTCATGTTTTAAAAGGCACAATTGTACCTGCCATCTCCCTCCACCTTCATCTACTTGTCTACATTTTATGAACAGGACTGCCATTCTTTTGCTCATGATGCTCCATGTTGCTTTACTCTCATCGAATTTAGTGATACTGCTTATAGCCTCAGGTGATAATCAGCATGAACAAGAACTCTCAGGGTGCACCCCTGTGTTTCATTTTTTAAAAAAAATAAATAAATCTGTAAGACTGATTCCTGGAATACCAAAAATAGCATGTTTCAGACCGATGACTGACATTCCCAAGAATACTTTTCTCTTTGGTCATTTCCCATTGTCATTTCACAATATTCTGTGGGAAATTATTAAACTACACTACTAAATTTGTACATCACTGTGAGTGGCCACTAATACTTTCTTGCATGTCTCCAAATGAATGAACTGCACCCAGTTTGCATGTGCAGGAAATGGAGTGCAAAATCCACCACATGCACAAGCGCATCCCAGTTTTATCCTCAAAGACCAAGTCTGCAGTTCTCTCAATGCCTTCCTCATAAGCAAAAACTGCCACACCAGGACCAAGACCTTACGTTACACAACAGAGTGTAAACATTCCCCAGTGTATTTACAGTGGTGCAAGCAGTGAAGGCTTTTTCCTCTTCCTGGATGTTTCCCTCCTCAGTGCACAAAAGCATACAGGGACTCCTGCACGCAGCTCCTTCTCCCTGGCCACTGAATGGATGCATGTATTAGACCAGACTTTTTATGGCTACTCTTAAGAACAGAGAGAAAATGGAGCAGATGGGATGAAGACTTTGCAGAAAGAGGCATTGTATATTTCCTTCTGCAAGATCTGAAAAATACAGGCTACAGGCACAATGCTCAATTACACCAATGTATACCACCCACAGGACAACAGCCTAGGTGTGTCATTACCTAATTCTTGGTCATTCTTGCCTAAGACAAATAAATCAATAGTGGACAATTTTTTTATAATGTCAAGGTCTTGTCTGTGATCATATGCCAGCACCAGGCTGAGCTGATACCTCTTTCTTCTTTCTTCTTCTTGTCTGTTCTTCCTCCCTCTTTCCTTCTTGTAGTTTTTCTTTCCACTCACCAGGCTGCTGGGGAAGGAACAGATCTGAGGCCTGAACTGATAATTTTCAGGGAGCTTCTGAAATTAGGCTGAGGGTCACATTGCAGCCTTTATGCCACAAGTTGCCCAGTGCTGAATTAAAAAGCATCACATTTCCTGGGAGCAAAACCCTTTTTCTGTGTTCTGCTTATGATGGTATGACCCACCCTTATAAATCTGGCTAATGGTTTATTTTCTCAGCAACCTGTCTCATTAGTCATTTCCTTCAGCCGGCTTCCATCTTGCACAGTTTCAGGTCAATATGGTATGATTGGAACAAATGGCAAGAAAAGAAAGACTGGCCAGGGCAAAATTTGAAGGCATTTTTTTAAAGGGTCCATGTGAAGAAGGTGTATGTGTGTGTGTGTGGGGGGAGGATTGAAGCGAAAATCTGACTGACAGGCACTGTAGCTGAGACAAGGCTGTCATTATGTACTTGCTTCCATCTGGCATCAGGTAGAAGACTAGCAAGACAGCATTTTGTACCAGCTGTGTTCTCTAATTGTGTGTGCAGGGAGACCAGCAGAATGGATGTTATTATAGCCTGTGTGGAATGAAACAAAGCCACAAACATCTGGACTGCAGCATCAGCTAGACAAATATTCAAAGGCAGATTGGCAATTTTTTTCCTAAGGAGACAGGAGGTATATTTCACCACAGTAAACATGTGCTATTCAAGTGTAAAAGTGGAAACTTAAGTGGACTTCATTCTGTGTAGCCATGTGTAATAAATATAACTGCTTTCACTACAGTTCACAATATATAGTTATGCAGTGTTAGCCACTCTGGGGATGTGATGTGGAAGAGGACAGAAGAAAAGCCCATATTGAGGGCACCCTTTAGGGGTGTTGGAGAGACATTTATCTCTGTAGTGCAGGCATGAACAACCTGTGACCCACAATTCCACATGGAGCCCACCGGCTATGCATGGCAGCCCATCTGAAGGTTGATAAAGCTTCCATTTCTTTGCTTCTAGTCCAGGATTGAAAAGCAGGAAGGTTATCAAACACTTAGCGGAGCACAATATGTGTCAGGTGGGTTGCATTCAACTCAAGAGCTGCCAACTAACCCAAGCAAAAGCAAAAGCCTGCCTGGATGGTTGTTGTTTTTGTTTACTTAGCACCATTTATCAGAAGACTATTGAAGAAACTTAGCAGAGACTGCTTTTGTGTCTTTACCACATTTTTATGATTATTGTTCATGCTGGTTTTAAGCAGTGCCTGGCCTTTTTTAAAAAATCAAAGCCTTTGTAGGATTATGTCCAATTTGTCTATGTACATGGCTTTAAATTGTTTCCTCTTGCTTTGATGTGTTTCATGTTTTTAGAGTGATAAAAGGTCTAAAACATTCTCAATATTTTAAAACTTATGTTGCTTTAAAGGGTTAAAATGATTTTATTGTATGTTGCTCTGAGATCTCTTACTATAGGGTGGAATATAAATATTTTAATTAATAAATAAACAATAACACTCAGGGCTATGAGTAAGAATGACTTGAGATCCAGTATTAATTGATCCCACCAGCGCCTATACAGGGAGTGTCAGTTATTGGCACAAAGTTTCCAAACAAGCATTTGGAACTTAATATCCCACAGTCTGAATCAACCTTCCACAAAACTTTCTCTTTGTTGGCTGGCTAACACAGGATAGGGTAGGACATCCTTTTCCATGAAAGATGATGCTTGCCAGCACCTTATCAAGAGGGTTGGCAGTTCCAGGAAGGTGGCTAAAAAGTACAGCAGCAGTTTACGTGTGTGGTGAGGGGGAAATGCTGAGAAAACTGTTCTAGTTACCACACATGCCTTTCTGAATACTTGAGGGATTTTTGATCTGAAGATTAAAAAAAGACAGGGAGTAGATTTGAGTGAGAGGGAAAGAGATGCTAGGCTAGCAATTTTGTCACTTTTGATTTCTCTTTTGTTCAAATTTTGTGAATTTTGATAAATTTTCAGCTGAAGAAAAGGAACTGAAACAAATTTTTCTGCCATCTTTTGGGGATAGGCAAGCCGTTCAGTTTCTCTCCCTCACTTGTTCAGTTTTTTGGGATATTCTGCTCAAAACTGAATTTTCACTCATTCCTATATTAGCATTGATGTCTGACGCCAGGCAGAGAAGCCAATGCATGTATTAAAACAAATGGGATAGAAATTATTAATTTTGCCTTGATTGCATTCAGTATTTTTAATTGTTTCATGCTTCCTCTCAAGCCTATTGGAATTCCCTTTTTGCAACTGCACATTTGTCCTCTGTCACTCACTTTACATATGATGAATAGATTCAGTTACAATGAATCAGGTAACCTTAGCTGTCACTCCAGTATATACAGAAAACAAGAGATTTGTACAACTATGTGTACGAGGGGGAGGGAGGGAAGGAGGGAGGGAGGGAGGGAGAGACTCTATAGAGATGATGGCTTTAATGTGGCCCTGCTGCCAGCAAAAAAGTCTTCCTTGGCATTCTTGAGTGCACAGTTTTCAAATATGTTCATTTTATTGAATGCATTTGTAGTCATCTGTCAATGTGAAGATTCTGGACTATGAACTATATCTGCTTCACGGACAGTCAGAAATATGTGGACCTGAAAGAACCACATCAAACCTCAGATAGTTTTCTGCATTCATCCTTTATAGTGGATGTACTATTTGGACAGGATATGGCAAGCATGGGTTGCTTAGCATAACTTTAGGTATGACATTGTTTACAAGATTAACCTACCATGCTAGTGTTTGGTAAGTTAAAATAAACCACAAATGCATGCACACATTCACACCTACATGCACCTTTGTCGTTATCTTTGATGTCCCAACCCCAGAATAACGAGTCCAGACACACAAACTTGAGTTAACTAGGGCCACCTTTATTCTATTTATTTAATTAATTATTTTCTCACTCACTCATTCATTAAGGACTTCGAGGAAGCAGCAAGAGGAAGAACGTGGACCCAGCTGAGGCCAGGTGACAAACTGCTATCCACCCCCTCAACCTTCCCTTGGGCAAACCACCTGATCCCGTAGAGCAACCCAGTTGTTACTGGTTGCTCTCCAGCTGCTCTTGAGGGGGAAGTGTACCCAGGGATAACTCCTGCCAAAGTCACAGGACCCATCAGGCAGGAGTTAAATCCTTGTGTTAACCTCAAGCAGGCACTACCTTCACTTCTCCCAAGGTCGCATGATTCAAGACGCAGATTCAGAGACCCTCCTACACCCGAAGTGGGTGCTCAACAGGGCCACCAGACCTGTCACTTTGCCCCTTACCTGCCAGATGAATGCCTAATTACCGACCATACCCCAGGCAATTTTCCCAGTTCCAGTTGAAGCAGTGTGAGGTAGCCAACAACAACAACAAAACCACAAATGGAGGAAAAAAATTCCTACCCTGAAATTCCCAGCCCTGAAGCGACCTAATGAAGGCACACTGCAACGAGGGTGGGAGGGATGGGTTGTGCCGAGATGCAAAGAGACCACATGTAGGGCGAGCCGGAAGGAAATAGGCCTTTGCCTGCCCCATCACATGGTGCAGTCTGGCGCCACCCACACCATCTGCCCATTGATGGCCTTTTCCGGAGAGGGCATCAAATTCCTCCCCTACAGAGAGCGAGGGCTGTGCACGGTCAGGGAGGTATTGTATTGCCCATCTTGGGGAAGGGTTTTAGATGAACAAGAGGGAAGATTTTAATACTCAGTAAGTCAGGTCTCCCTTGGGGTTTCAGTCAATACAAACACTGCTAAAGTTTGTTTGAAACATTTCTAAAGTTTATACTTTAGAGGAAGGAACCTCTATTATTAGGAGTGTAGCAGTGATGTAGACTTGAATCGATTGACTTGGATTCAAGTTGGACTTAAATCACTTCAATGACTTGACTTAGACTTGACTCGGCAATAAATGATGCACTGACTTGACTTGATTCGTGACTTGTATATTTTTAGTAACTGAATTGCTGTCCTTGGTTCAGTTACACAATAACTTCTATATCCTTTTGCCTTCTGGTCACATAGTGATCTGTCTCAAACCCCAAGTGTGGGTGTATTTTTTGAATGGGAATGGCAAACTCATTAGGCAATGGGCTTGAGGTAGGGTTGAGGTCTGCTCAGCAGCCTGTCCCCACTGCATATTGGAGGAGCCTTCTAAAACTTTTCTTAACATCAGAAGGTAACTCACCCCTAGAGTGTAGGACACATTTCACAGAGGGGAAAGCAAATGTGTAGGGCAAAGGGCTTGAGGAGGTGGGAATCATTCCTTCTAAAGCTTTTGAAGCTTCAGTAATGGGGAGTAAGAAAGATCCTATTTCCCACTTCTGAAAAAAAATCTCCAGCTTCAAAAATGGGAAGTCAGAAGAATCCTGTTCCTCACTTAAGAAGCTGCAGACTCTTTTATGCCCATGGGCACAAAAAGCCGCCAGCTTGAGGAATGGGGATTAAGAAGGATCCTATTCCTCACTTCAGAAACTTACTTTCTACATATCTTCTTGATTTTTAGTTCTTGAAACTTCACCCCTCCCACACATACCACACCACCACCTCCTTTTTTTTTTTTTTTTTTTCATTTTAAAGTTGGTTCCCGGACTTCAGACTTGACTTGAGATTTGACTTGAAAGTATCTTGCAAGAACTTTAGACTCAGCTTGAGACTTGAAGGTAGAGACTTGAGACTTGACTGGAGACTTGGAGTAAGAGACTTGAATACATCATTGGTATGTAGGCACAGATTGCTTTCCCTCCATAGAATAAAATGAAACAGGCCTGATCTTGGCATGGCTTTGCATTTCTCAGTTTCTTCTTCTCTTCCCTGGTTATAACAACATTTTGTGGTGTTGTGTGTTTCAGAAGCTATCTTCAGCCTAAGTTTTGTGAACAGAGCTTCAAGTAGTGGGGCTGATGTTAGGAGAAAGAGACTCAAAACACCAAGTGTGGAATTTGGCACCTTTTCCTTTGGACTAATACTGTAGTGATCATCATACATTTGTGTCAGTTTCAGTTCATATTTTGGAGTTATTAATATATAACTATCATTCAGCCCATATGTATGGTAGAGAAAATAGAGTGATTACCCAGAGCTATCTTTTTTCTCTTCTTTTCTGCCATGTTTTTTTTTCCTACCAAAAGAAAGAGATAAGCTGCTGTTTGGTTTACATAATTGCTCCTTGTTTCTTTTTGGCAAAACTAGTCATCTGCACTAAAAACAAAAAGCAAAGCTCTGGCTAGATCCACTCTTTCCTCCATATGTTTTCCTCCTCTCTTCTTTGGTACCAGAACGTAATTATTCCAGTATATAACTAATCTGTCCCTTTTTAAACAAATTTTGATATATTTTCTAAAATAATAAAGACATGACTTTGCCACTGAGCAACATAAGAAAAGTCATGCATTTTCTTGTGTTTTTCCCAGATGGAAGAAAATAATGTACGGAAAGAGGAGATATAGAGGGAGGGGCAGTAACATGCACTTAAATAAAAGAATATTGGAATTCTGAAGATGTTCAGAAGTACACAATAAAATATGTGCTGAAGAGGCAGTGTGAACGAAAATGAGATTCATAGAGTGTAATAATAAAACACCATTTGGAGGAAAACATGAAGAGGCATAAAACAGAACTGTGTCTGCTGATCTTTTTCTTTGTGAATGTACAAAGGCTTTTGCATAAAGACATAGCCACTGATTATAATTAGTTGAAGAAGATTTCCCCCCAATCTTTTAAATGCAAATTAATGGATTCTATGACAAAAAAGTCCTTGACACCTCTTGAAGGAAGACTCATGTTAAATGAATTATTCTCTAAGAAGAGCAGCCAAAAGCTATCAAGGAAATATAGAACTTCGTCTCAAATAAAGTGGACCGGTGCTGTTCAAAGACAACCACAATTTCAAAGCAGATTCTCTGTCATGTGAAGGTTTTAAGGGGTTCAGATAAAATATCTCTAAGTACACATATTGAACCCAAGTTCCACAAAGCTTGGAGAACTTAATTTAAACATATTAGTTCCTTCAGAATGCTTGTTTCTGTGGCGTTAGGGTTATGTTCCAATTTAATTCAATTTTTTTTAAAAATTACACTCCTAAAATTGTGGCTAAAAAACAAAGTATATGTTGAAGACTGGAAAATCTACCACTTTTGTTTTCTCCTGCCTTCAGTATTTTTTTTAAAAAAAGTTTTTTTAAATATATTTTTAAGTTATTTCTGTTCTGAACATGCCATTTGCAAACTTAGGTGACATTTTATATGAATTAAACTGAACTGAAATGGTCTTCCACTTGTAAAGGAGCCCTGGTGGCACAGTGGTTAAATGCCAGTACTGCAAGTCACAAACCACAAGGTTGTGAGTTCAATCCTGCCGGGCTCCAAGGTTGACTCAGCCTTCCATCCTTTCGCAGGTCAGTAAAATGAGTACCCAGCTTGTTGGGGGCATGTCGATCCATAGGGAGAGGAGGGATACAAATAAATAAATAAAAAAAATAAATAATAGCTAAATTCAATAGGAAATAACTATTTCCAGCGTGGGGGAGAAGATGTTATACACATTTGACTCTCTGAGAAGCCTCTCTGAAAAAAAGAAGTGACAACTCTAATTCAACAGTAACATGGCTGAGTATAGACATATTTAAATTCAGCTTGTTAATATTTAAGCACTTCATGTTCTGGGGCCCATTCACACTACACAACTATAGCATTATTGTTCCACTTTATTTCCACTTCACGGAATCCTGGGGTTGTAGTTCAGCGAGGCACTAGGGCTGTCTGCCAGAGAATTCTAAATGGCCTGCCCTAAAGTACAAACCTCAGGATTCCAAAGGATGGAACAACGGCAGTTAAAGTGGAACCATGATGCTATAATTGTCTAGTGTGAGTGGTCCTCTGGACTTGCTTGCACAAATCTTCCAGTTTCAGTTTCTTTCATGCTCATACCATCATCATTGTCGTCGTCATCATCTAAAGACATCTCTATCCCAAATATGAACTGAATACTTATCAAAAATGAATTTGCCCATTCAGTCATGTTTACGTTTTGAACAGAAAAGCAAAGAAACATGAATTCATCAATTCTGAGTGACCAAGACTGTGAAACATGAAAGCACAAGAATGAAAATCCAAAGCTAAATGTATTCAAGTTTTTTCTCAAGAAAGTGATGACTTTTGCTCCCTCAGCTAGAGGGTGGCAATTATGCCTCCCTGTTCATACTTTAATTCTAAACAAAGAGTTCCTAGACTACCATATTTCTTAAATTAGCTTCATTCTCTGGGTAGAATCATAGAATCATAGAAATGTAGAGTTGGAAGAGACCCCAGGGACCATCCAATCCAACCCTCTGCCATGCAGGAACACCCTCAAAGTACTCCCGACAGATGGCCATCAAGTCTCTGCTTAAAAATCTCCAAGGAAGGAGACTCCACTACACTCCGAGGCAGCACATTCCACTGCTGGACAGCCCTGACTGTCAGGAAGTTCTTCCCAAGGTTCAGGTGGAATCTCCTTTCCTGCAGCTTGAATCCATTGCTCCTTGTCCTGGTCTCTGGAGCAGCAGAAAACAAGCCCTCTCCTTCCTCTACATGGCATCCCTTTAAATATTTAAACATGGCTATCAGGTCCCCTCTTAACCTTCTCTTCTGCAGACTAAACATACCCAGCTCTCTAAGTCTATCCTCATAGGGCATGGCTTCCAGGCCCCTCACCATTTTGGTTGCCCTCCTCTGGACTTGCTCCAGCTTGACCATGTCCTTCTTGAATTGGGGTGCCCAGAACTGGACACAGTATTCAAGATGAGGTCTAACCAAAGCATAGTAGAGTGGTACCAGTACCTCCCTCGATCTAGACACCATACTCCTATTGATGCAGCCGAGAATTGCATTGGCTTTCTCGGTTGCCGCATCACACTGCTGACTCATGTTCATGGGGAACTTTGTCAAAGGTCTTACTGAAATCGAGATATGCTACATCCACAGTATTGTACAGTACATTCATTTCCTGGCTCACATTTGCATTCCTCTAGTTATCTCTGTTGAGATTCTGTTCATTCTTCCTCCCTCTACTTGAAGTCACCTTTTAAACATAGTACAACACACCTCAAGTACCAAAATTTGTGAATCATTGACTTACACATTAGAGGATGTTAGGTGGCAAATTTCTTTTTCTGGTATTCTTGTCTGGTGTCCCTTAGTTCTGATTTTTGTGACCTCAGCCCTCACCTCACCAGTAGGAATCAGCCACATTTGGAGCTTACCGTAGTTTCCTTCCTGCTTCCTGGAATGAAGAGAGGAAGGAAAGAGAAATTAGGCAATGGCAGCCACAATGCTAAAGCCATTGGCAGAATGGGCAGGTGCTGAAAGTGTTTTTTAAGGAGAAAGAAGAGGAGGAGGAGGAGGAGGAGGAGGAGGAGGAGGAGGAGGAGGAGGAGGAGCAAAAAGTGGTAAAATTGGGTGGCATCATAAATTTCTCCCCTTCCTCTTAAAATGAAATGAATTGTTTCATGACACTCCCTTTCCCCTCTCTTTTAGGGTTCACACCAAATTCCCCCTCTGTAACTGGATGAATCCCAAAAAGGAAAGAAGTGAAGCATATTGGGTTGGATTGAAAGATATCACTTCCATGGACAGTAGGGTTCTGCTCATGAAAGGTGAAGCTACCTGATTTTCAAGGCCTTATTTCTGCAACACTACAGTTCACTGCATTCAGCTGGGTTCTCTGACATGCTGTGTTGCCTTTTCAGGCAGCTGGAAGGGCTGCTATATGGCTGGAGAAATATTACACTTCCACAAACCTAGCTGCAGACAGAAAAATCTGGTTCCAACTTCTGTTCTGTTAGAATCTCATGGGTACCTTTAACTGCAGCATTAACACTGCTGTATCTATGAGGCAAATGCTTCATCAAATGTACCCCAATAATTGTATATGTTTTCAGTGTAGTTGAATCAAATTGTGGGGTCTTCATCTTGTAACCACTTTCTTGTTATGAATGTCCACCTGGTTATTCCCTGCCTATTTCTTTCCATGTGTGTCCTACAATATTTTTCCTTGGGTGTTATCAAGCAGCTTAATTGTATGTATGTGTACTCAGAAGGAAATCCTGATTTATTCAAAGAGCCTGACTCACAGGTATGTATAGAATTGCAACTTGAATTCAGGAGTAAAGAAGGCAAACAATGGACCAAACAGTTGAACCTGAAGCCCCAGCCAGACTGAAAAGGAACTTCTGTGATTTTAATACACTCACAGTATGTTCATTTGGCATTCCCCCAAATTTCACCAACATGCTTCAAATTTGCTTCCAGTTCTACCAATGAATGTTTGGTATAAATCCCAAGACTGATCTGTGAGGAACCAGTTACTTTTCTTGAAATGGAGACCTTGTTGGTTTACTTTCTTGTAACCAGAGTTTGTCCTTCCTAATGTGGCTACATTGATACCTGTCTCCTAAAATTTCAGAAACAACCTAGGGAACTCAGTATCAAATACTTCTACAGTACAAATAGATTAGATCAGACACTTATGCATTTCTTCTCCAGTCAACTGTCATCCTTTATTCTCCTCACCTACAAAAATAGTTGAAGTTTGGCTTGCTTGCATTATTCTGCTTCATCTTTTACCCAGTCCTGTCCCTCCAGAAATGCTACGCAGCAAATTCAGACTTATTTCTTTATCCTTTTATCCTTTCATCTAAAAGAAACCTTCTTCTGGTCTGAGTAAAGTTGTTTGTGACTGAAGATGGAAGAGGAGACGTCACTGCCAAGTTGTGTGGGTGGGCACATTGGGGATATTAAGCCTGTAGAACATGCAACTCCAGATATGGATAGGAAATAGAGTGAGGAGTGAGGAAGATAGCTAGAAGACAAGAGCAATCCAGCCCCAGAGCCACAAATCTGATAGCTATCAGTCTCAATTGAACTGCTTTTTAAAGTCCTAGTGCAATTCCATAATGGTGGATTTATAGGCCCAACTACTTGAATGTAAGGGATTCAAGGGAGGCATCAGCACTGTTGGGGCCTTACTGTTAGGAAACTAGTGAAATCCACCACAAAATCTGTTGCTATGATATTTTCCCTGGAGAAAGAGCAGCAGCTTCATAAAGCTGGGTCACCTTGTGCCAATGGAATATGAACCCAAATGGGAAGGATCTCTTGACTTTAAAATGTAAGGAGATATTTATGAATATTTCTGTGGAAAATATTGCATTATTTTTTTAAAAAATGATAGATGATAGTGACAGAGATGCTAATAAAAGAGACTACATTTTTCTATACAAAAATGTGTGCAAGTGGCTTTGTTTTAGCACATTGTAGAAAATGCATATTACTTTCATATTATTCTCCACCCAAAATCTCTTTTGACATGGAAAAAAAATCCTGAAAGAGCATTGTGTGTGTAACACAGTGTGTTGAAATAGATGCAAGATGTATTAGGTTGGATTTATGCATCCTTTTTTCTGGGGAACTAGGGGTACCTCTGGGTGCTGACTCCATGCTGGAGTTAAAGGGGCCTGATTTCATGGAGAATGGTGTTATAGCCTGCAGCATTTGCAACAGGTAGGGCAGTGTTTCCAGAACTAGAGAAATTGGGGTGTGTGGGGTGGGGTGGGGGTGGGGTGTTATTCCACACTACTCGCCTTACATGTTTTAGATTTTACTTGGAGTTTGAGGTGTTATGTTCCTGTTACAAGACCATGAGTGACATGGAAATCATACAATTATTTTTGCTGCCATGAATTAATACAGAGCACCACATTTAATATTGGCTAATCCTAAATTAAACCATAGGAAGGAAGGAAGGAAGGAAGGAAGGAAGGACAACAAATACCTCATAGGTGGGTAAAGCAATGGAATCATCATAATTCAAAACCATGGTAGAAGACAGCATTTAACATCTGCCATAATATTTGAATGCATATGTCCTTCCATCCTGCATAGCAAGATGTCTGAAGTCCCTGTGTATGTGTTGCAGATGGATTCCACCTCATGATATACCTGTGTATGGCTAAGATTATCATCACCACTAATTTTCTAGATACTGTACAGAGATTAAAAATAAAACTGTCCCTGGATACATTTTTGAACACTGCTTTTCAGTTACTTTATCAAGGGTGGGGGTGATAATTCCCATTCCCACCCAAATTGGTATTCAGATAAATATGGAAAAGAGAGTGATTATAATGGGGAAAAGCTCCTAGAATGTTGAATCCAATATTTACCTTCCATTTTCATATCTAGCATAGAAAGTTCAAAAACCAACAAATTCTTCTACAGCTCTGCCAAACCACAAAATTGACTGTAAATGCAGCCCTTTTATGTGCAATTTCACTATTGCTCAATAGGTAAGTAGACATGTTTGATTTAGTTGTGCCATTTTTAAATTGTGTTATCTGACAAATTGAGTACAGAATGCATAATTAGATCATGCTACCACATTTATGATAATGAATGCTACATTTGCAATACTTGAGGCTTCACAGTAGGCAGGTATTTAATTTTTTATGGCTGTTTCTGACAGGTAACATTTTTAATCCGGCACATAAATTTATGTAGGAATACCATTTGTACGCATGGCTTACATTTGGATTTTTACCTTGAGCGTCTTGGCGTGTGTTTTATTTAAGCACGTTCCCATTTTTAAAATCTTGCAGTTTCAATTATCCTTCCTTTATTATTCAACCTCATTTACAGAACAAGGGAAGCCTGCAGATATGTAAAGTTAATGCAAGGTGAATGTGTCTTATAAGAAACAATATAAAATAAAATAATTTGCAATACTTGTTAAAAGATTGAATAGAGTAGCGAGAAGTAGAGTGGAAGTATGGCATTGCAGAACAGCTGTTGGAGCCTGGTTCGTACGTTGCCCCAATAATGAGAAAACATACACCAAAGCCTCACTCTGCCTCTATTACTGCCTAGAAGAAGGGAATGGAAGCATTCATGCTTCCCTTCCTTCATGTGTCTAATCAGATTTCCTCAGGGAAATCCTCAACACCCTGGTTGTCAGGAATCTCTCCCTGCCGGGCTGTAGCCAACAAGGGAGGAGAGAGGCCAAGAACACTTGGGAAGTCCAGATATACCAAACACCAGGAAAACACAAGCTGAGCCAGGTCAAGGTCTAGTCCAAAGGTTCAGGAGGCAGAGATCCGTCTGGAAGGTTTCAAGGAGCAGGAGACACAAAGATTGTGAGGGCTTGCTAATAATTTGCTGCAAGCAAAGAGCAGCCAGGCCGGCAGACTTAAATAGCCCCTGTGAGCAGTTGCTGCTCATTATTGTTTCCTCAGCCTAGTCCAAGCAGCCTCCCTCTCTGCAACCTGTTTCAGCCTTCTGCATGATTGAGGGCTGATGGGCACAGCTGGCTGCAACTCCTCTGCACCACTGCTGGTTCCCTCTCCACCTTGAGCTGGCTGGGGCAACTCAGTACCTGGCCTTTTCCGCACTTTGATTTAGAGACAGGGCAGAGCGTTCTCCAGCGAGGACATTTGCACTTGGGGGTGAACTGGTTCTGGACTACTTTATGTATGTCTGGACTTCAGCCCGCTCCAGAACGCCCAGAACTGGTGATTTGCCATGCTATTGAAAGACCACTTAAAAGAGGACTTTCAATAACAGTGTGCCCCAGTCCATCGCTGCATGATTCTGCAAATCTTCTGGGGGTGGGCTTTAGGCTGGCGAGCTTCTCCAGTTGTTGGGGAGCCTCCACCAACTGGAAAGCGCCATTTTTGTCCCCGGAGAAGTGTGAAACGCGGGCACGCACTGCTCCAGATCAGCGTGGATCAGCGGAGGGTGCGTGCCAGCCCGGTAAGTATCAGAATGCCCCGTTTCCCTCCGCAAGTGCGAAAAAGCCCTCTGTTTGACCTTCCAGTGCAGGTTGACTTGCTCAGTCACTGGCTCGGCCCCCTGCACAATCAGTTGTTCCTCAATCACAGCGTCACCATCTATCACACTGGTTGCCTTCTATATGATATCCAGTTTTAGACACTGCTTACTTTACTCTGAGTAAACAACCTTGCCAAGAGTTTGTCACAGGTATACCTTCCACCTATCTTGATCTGGCAAGGACAGTTCCAATTAATCCCATGTCATCCTGCCTTTTCAGCTGCCTTTAAAATGTCTCTTCCCCCCTCTTTTCCCATTTGTCCTGGGCTTACTTCAGTTTCTTCAATCTGAGTTCAAAGCACAAAAGTAGTCTATGTTCAACTCAGCAGGAAGCGGGGAGGCAGGCAGGGGCAGACTCTTGCCCTTCCCAGGAGGCTCAGGCAAAAGTAAACTGCTGTGACCTCTCCTAGTTTGTGTGTTCTTCTTCATTAATTGTGTATTTCCTGCATGGCAGGGGGTTGGACTGGATGGTCCTTGTGGTCTCTTCTGACTCTTCAATTCTATGAGTAACTTTTGTCATCTTGATTGAACTCCCATGTTGCTTGGCCACATATGTCCTGGTTTTCATATGTGAAATGTCAGAGGGTATGCACAAGTCATAAGAAGAGTCCAAGGAAGGAGAAGAGGAAGACAACTATATGCTGAGAGAATTCTAACTCTACAGAATAAGAAAGGAAAAAACAAAACATGGAGATGGCATTTTATGACTAAGTGAGTAAATGGATAATGCGAGTTGTAATTTAATTTTTACAGGACTACCAAAATCAGTAAACTGAACAAGTAAGCACTACGGAAATGTAATAGAGAATTTTTTGAAAAACAATGCTTAACTAGAATCATCCTAGAATTTCCTTACCATATCTAGCAAAAGCTTAAGAAGAAATTAGATACCAGCTGATAACAGGCTGTTTGAAGAATGAGGGGTGGATGAGATAGTGGACCTTTTTCTGATTGTGATATCTTAGCTTCCAGCCCTGTCTTCATCCAAAGGCATACACAGTCGGAAGAGGCCAGGTTTATAAGTGAAGTCTCATAAAGGAGGGCCGTTTGAACAGACTGTCTTGTTATGTGGTGGTGAATAGATTACACTTGAAAAAAATAAGACTCTGATTACTACTAGGATAGACTTTAGTCAGCAGCATGGCATCTCCCTTCTGCAGAACATAGAGAATTTGAGGGTAAACCATTTTAGAAATTAAAGTGTTATGAGTCATCTATGGGAAAAGATACATGCCACATGGAGTGGGACTGCAGGAAGATGGAGGATGGATAAGAAAGAAAACCTGTTTTGGACTATGAGCTTTTCTGCACTTTGGGGGGGGGAATGGGGCAGTCCATTACTCACCGGACTGGCATGCTCCCCCCCCGATGATCCACGCTGATCCGGAGCAGTGCGCGCCTGCACTACACACTCTCCGGGGACGAAAATGGAGGCTTCCAGTTGATGGAGGCTCTCCACCAACTGGAGAAGCTTGCCAGCTGGAAGCCTGCCCCCGGAAGATCTGTAGCCTTGCGCTGGCACGAGCCAGCAGATCTACACATTAGTGCAGTGACGGACTGGGGCACACCTGGGCCATTGAAAGTCCTCTTTTAATCAGTCTTTCAATAGCACGGGAACCTCCAGTTCTGTTCGTTCCGGAGTGGGCTGAAGTCCGGACATACATTAAGTAGTCCAGACCCAGTTCGCCCCCAAGTGCAAACGTCCTCGCTGGAGGACGTGCTGCCCCCTTTTAAAAATAAAATGCGGAAAAGGCCTATGAGAACATGGAGGAGAGGGAAGGATGAATGAGAGTGTCTGTGTGTGAGAGGGGAGGCAATCAAAGAGCAGGGACAGGGCTGGAGAGTTCTAGAAGATTCTAGAAGGCAGAGTGGGAAGGGGAAAGGGGGAGGAGGGAGAAAAGGGGGAGGCTCAAGTATGAAAAGTGGTAGTGGTCATGAGGAGACTCAGCCAGTGCCATGGAAAAAATTGGATGGGATGTGGGAAGGCAGGTGCAGGAAGGGGAATGAGGACATTGCCCCCCAAAAGGAATTCTGATCTCCCCATGAAAAATTCCTTCTATGCTGAAACTGGGAAGGGTAGATAACACATTGGAAGATAGGAACAAAGTTCAAAATTACCTGGGTAAACTAGAAAATTGGGCAGAAAGTAATAAAATGAAATTCAATAGAGGCAAAGACAAAACTAAAAAAAAGTGCAGGTATAGGATGGGGGACACATGGCTCAGCAGTATTACATGCAAAAAGGATCTTGGGTTTATTGTTGATCATAAACTGAACAACAGTCATTAGTGTAATAATGCAGAAAAAAGAGTGAATGCTGTTTGAGGCAGCATTAATAGAAGAATAGTTGCCAGGTCGACGAAAGTAATAGTTTGTTTTCTATATACTCTGCACTGGTCAGGCCTCATCTGGAGTACTGCATTATGTAGACAAGTTGGAGCAGGTTCAGAGCAGGCCAAAAAGGATGATAAGAGGTATTGAGAACAAAACATATGAGAAGAGATTGAAGAAGCTAGGCACGTTCAGCTTGGAGAAGAGAAGACTGAGGGGTGATGTTTGCACTCTAAATAGCTCAAGAGCGGTCACAGAGGGGAGGGGGCAGGCCTCTTCTCTGCTGCCTCAGAGGACAGAACTAAGTTACAGGTGGGTAGATTTTGAAGGAACTTCTACTGATAGTAAGAACAGTTTAGCAATGGAACCAATTGGCTGGAGAAGTGGTGGGGTTGCCTATGGACATCTTCAAAAGAGGCTGGACAGCTGCTTGCTGGGGTAGCTTTAGCTGGATATCTTGCACTAAGCAGCAGGTTGGACTCAATGGTCCATGAAGCTGTACGATTCAATCACTTATAGATAAGATGACAGTTTTTTTTTCCTTTTTTTGGGGGGGGGCAACCATTGTAGTCCAAAAGTCCTCATTGCAATCAGATTCCAACTAGCAGGATGAACCCAATCGTCAAAAATCTGATGGAGCAGGTCACATATTTTACCAGCAGATGTTTCCCCCTTGATTCCCTGCCTGACTAAGGCAGGATGCAGAGCACAATTAACTTCCATCACTCTGCAGAGAGGTGTGAAATGACCTCTGCTACCACCCCCTTCTGTGCTCTATTTCCTCTCCATCAGTGATCCGGAAATCATCAGCACTGAGCTGTGACTAAGCTGGATCCATGCGGATGGTTCTGTTTGGTCAACATGCAAATTAATTGCAGCAATGAAGGAATAATGCTCATGCAGGGAATCAGCTGGCTGTGGCCCCAGTCCCTAAACCAGGGTGTTGAGCAGTTGCATAACCTCAAATTGAGGATTGGGCTGTAAATCCTCTTTATCATGAATGAAAGCTATTTGAAACCATTGCTTCTGAAAACAATTACAGCATATCTCCTTTTTCTTTTTTTTAAACTACAGCCACTGTAATCCCCCTGACTGGTTGCTGAATTTACTGCCCTTGTAATAGAAGGCATGAATATTTTATTGGAAATACTTTGGTCAAAGCTTGTAGCTCACAGTATGGTAGAATGTATAGAGTGTACTTTCCGCAATAATAGTATGTCTTTTTAATGTTCTTGGGAAAACTTGGTAGGCTTTTAAATGCACTTAAATGTCAAATGATGGTAGCCATTGTCTTTGTTACCTCTTGCATCTCTTAAGACCAGACATTTCAATTAATTAATATCCACTTCAGTTTTATTCTTCTATAGCCCCTTTCTGAATCATATTTCTGGTCATGTTTTTTGGTAAATGCATGTTCCATTGCTTCAGCTGGAAGCATAGTACCAACTTGAACAAGCAAGTCTTGAAACAGATTACAGGTTTTGTTCTGTAAACTTTATTTGCACTCCCACACAGACACATTTTTAAATTTTATTTTAATTTATAAACCTCCTTTCTCCCAATATGGGACCCAAGTTCAAGATGGTAGCAAGTCAGTTTTACAGAATGCATAAGACTGAGGGAACATAGCAAGCCAAGTACAAAAAAATCCAAAATGTACAAAATGGTGATATCTTTATTGGGCTAACTAAAATGCACAAAACACAGTGTGTGAGCTTTCAAAACTTCACTGGCTTCTTCATGCTAAAAATTATACATGAGAAGAAAAGTGACAGTGTTATTGCTACATGTTGTCTCAGATGTTAGTTAAGATGGAGGGGTAACAATTGTCAGTTACTGTCAGTTTAGTCTGAAGGGAAAGCAATGCGGGCAGAGGCCACTCCACTTCTTGGCCATGTGGGAACCAGGGCAGGAAAACACAGGCAATAAAATTTCAAATTCATTAGCAGCAGCAAAGAGAAATCCAAGAGTAATGTTAAAGATGTCTGAGGTTGGGTCGGAGAAGCAAAGAGCTCATATCTAAATAACACACACACACGCACACACTAACCCCAGCAAAATCAGTGGAATAAGTCAGTTCATTATATCATCTAAATCAATGATCCAGATTCTCAACTGGATAATCCATCAGGGATTATTTAAACATAAATTTAAACATAAGTCTTTTTATGCCTTTGTGCAAGGAGGCGTCCTCTACCTCTCTGTGCAAATTTTTCTTCCTCTCTGTTCAATGGCAGCTGAACAGCTTCAGGTCCACTTATTGGCCACAACGTGTGCTGGGAAAGGTCACTTTGTATCCATTTCATTCTGGACAGCCATAACTTCCCAGACTTCTGTTGTCCTAGGTATATATCTCCTGTAAGTTGAAAGATGACTTTGGCCAGTATCACTAATAAGCCTCTTTATGCTGGTAGAGTACAATGCACACCAATAGAGAAAAGAAGACAATGCCATTAGCCTTAAAGTAAAGCCTGGAGCAATAGATCTACATAGAGATTCTACAAGTGTGGAGAAAGTTGGGCCCTCTCGAACTGAAACTCCAACCAATCTTAGCTAACAGGGCTTATGATACAGTAAGGAATCATGAAGAGACCCACAACATCTCAGAGGTCAGGTATACATTGTTCATCTGTGATCTATGCAAGATCCCAATATCAGTAGTACTGAAAGCAACTAGGAGGACCAAGAAAATGAGCAAGATTGCACTGTTCTTTGCCAGGCCTGATCATCTACCAGAGTAACCAGATCCAGATTAGAACCAAGACAGAAATGGATCCAGAATAAACGATTTCATCTAAGAATGACTTGAATTAGGATTCTGCTACTTTTGACCCAAGAAGGTATTCTACATTACAAAAAAAGTATGATCATCTTGACAATCATAACTAGTTTTTCCAGAAATCTGATCTGAAATCTTCAAATTTATTAGATTTCAGTAGCTGCAATTCTTCACACCATGGCACTATCTTTCTGTGCTGGTGGACATTAACATGGGTGATTAAGACATTGAGATGGCTAAAGATTTTCTATACCTTGGCTTAGTGATTAATGGAAACTAAGACTGTAGTCAAAAAAATCAAAAAAAGTCTAGGACATGGAAGCGCAGTTATGAAGGAAATAGGTAGCATCCTTAGGTATATAACTGAACACCAAAGTCAGGATAATCCATGCCATGTTATTCCTGATTTCTATGTATGCTTGTGAAGTTGGACAGCAAAGAAAGCTGACAGGAAGTAAATCAACTCATTGTGGTGCTGGAGAAAAATTCTGCAGATACCACAGACCACCAAAAAGACAAATAAATGGGTCCTAGAGCAAATCAAGCTTGAACTGTGCCTAGAAGCCAAAAATGACTAAAGGGAGGCTATTTTACTTTGGCCCTATCATGATAACATTACTCATTGGAAAAGATGATAATGCTCAGTAAAATGGAAGCCAGGAAAAAACAAAAATTGGAAGACCATGTTACAGATAAATTGGTTAATTCAAAGAAGCCACAGCCATTCACTTGCAAAACTTGATGATCTGGACAAATGGAAGTCTCTCATTCATAGAATTGCCATAAGTTGAAGCCACTTTGACATCACATGACAAACAAAAACAAAGTTACTATGGTTGCCAATTGGCTGAGTACTGCTGCGATTCCTTGCAGTTCAAAACTGGTTAATTTTGAAAGTGGTGAAACCTCTTTAAAAAAGAAAGCCACAACTGCTCAGACAAAACTTGAAAGGAGTCAGAGGCCAAAATCAGGATTCATTCTTTCTCAGCCTGATGCCCTCCAGATGAATCTAAATTATGACTCCTACATCCCTAACCAGCATAGCCACTTGCCATGTGCACAGGGCTTATATGAATTGTAGATGAACACACCTGCAATGTATCAGGTTGGGGAAGACTGGATTTAGGTCATTAACAGAATTTTTACAATGCTTTCATTTACTAATTCAATCCTATCTATTTCACTTCAGCTGTTTAAATTTTATTGGTTCATATTATCTCTGGGCTATTGGCTCATTTAATGTTTATTCAATTTTATTCTGTTTTTAAGTGTATTACACTCATGTCAACCTTATGTGGCATATGAAATAGAAATTTTAGGAAGGAGCAAAAGGAACAGAGATGAGAGACATACCCGCAAGCTTAACACTCCTATAGTGAGGTTAAGTCGTCTATGGAATCACCCTAGACACCCAGCAGAGACAATTAGAGTGTATACACTTCAAAATACCCTCTAGCGAGCTACTGGAACTAGCTAATTAGAAACCCATATACAGCCCACAGAGATAGTGATGTTGCACATCCTTTACCTCCATAGAAAGAGGAAACAATTAAATCAGAAAATGCTCCAATACATGTGTCAGGAAGCCTAACAGGAACTCATTTGTCAGGGTCAAGAATTCTGGAAAGCTTCAAGCTGATGTTTGAGCTTAGATTGGGATCCTGTAAGCAGTCATCTGTGTGAGTTTTATTGACTTCAGCTGGATGTAACATGCCAGAAACAATGAGCAGAATTGCAATCTTAAGGATGTGCTGGACAGATCTTCTCCTTGGTTAGCTGTGGCTGGGCCGTGTTATGGGATGCTGAGCAGTGCTTGAATTACAGGAAAGACAGAGGGGTCAGCTCCCTTAGCTCCCTTTTAGCAGATTATGAGGCAGCACAACTGAGCTGAAACTAGGAAGGGAACTTTTGCTGGAGTGTCTCTCTATCCTTTCTTCCATAATTAAACTATGGCCTTTTCTGCACTTTGTTTTTGCAACGTGGCAGAGCATCCTCCAGCGAAGACGTTTGCACTTGGGGGCGGACTGGGTCCGGACTACTTTCTGTAGTTTCGGACTTCAGCCTGCTCTGAAATGACCAGAAGTGGTCGCTCACCGTGCTATTGAAAGACCGCTTAAAACAGGTCTTTCAACAGTACAGCGTGCCCCACTCCATGGCTGTGCTCCAGTATAGATTTGCAGGCTTGCACCAGCATGAGCCTGCAGATCTTCCGGAGGTGGGCTTTAGGTTGGTGAGCTTCACCGGTTGGTGGAGAGCCTCCACCAACCGGAAGCCGCAGTTTTCATCCCCGGAGCCGTGCGTAGCGCAGCCACACACTGCTCCGGATCAGCCTGGATCCCTCGAGGGAACACGCCAGTCCGGTAAGCAACAGAACAGGGCGTTTTCTTCACCAAGTGTGAAAAAGCCCTATATTCATGAGTATACTGAACCAGAAAAAATACAAGAAGAAAGCTATTTTAATTTGGTAGAGACAGGAGGAGTAGCTAGACCATAGTCTTCATTTTTCTTCTGTTTGCTTTGCCAAGTCTTGGTTCTTCAATGGTCTAGAAAATTTGTTTGCACAGGTGATCCTATATGATTAGTGCTATGAAAATGATTATTTGTTTTTCAGCGTAAAACTCTGAAAACACATAGAGTGCAGTAGAAATAGAACTGAGTGAGTTCAGAGATAACAGCAGTATCATCTGTGAAGTACTATATCAACTCTTTTACTCCATTATACCCACCTAGCCATCCACACTCAGGAATATATAAATCCTAAACTATTTTGCTGTCTCGGGTGAGGACAAATAATTACAGTAGTTTTCTCCCTGCTAAAGGAGAAAAAAAATCTCTTCACAGGATTCTTTCCCATACTCAAGCCATTTCTGCACTACGCTGTTATAGTGCTATTATTCCACTTTCAGTATCCTATAGAATCCTGGAGTTTGTGGTTTAGGGAGACACATTTAGAGGGTGTCAGTAAACTACAAACCCTAGAATTCCACAGGATGTTGAAAGTGGAAAAATAGCACTATAACACTGTCGTGCGGAAATGGCATCAAATTTCCAAGAAAACTTGCAGAGAAAAATATGTGGTTTATGTGTGTGGGTGCATACACAACAACTTGATTTCTATGCAGCAAAAAATAGTTGTTTACAGGAAACAGTATTTTCTGTGCAGAAAAAAAATCATTTTCTGAGCAGGAAGCACATTTTCTAGCTAAAAGCAGGATTTTTTTTTGCACATTTTTTCACATTTTGCACATTTTGTTGCACATACACATACTTTTTTTTGCACATATGCACACAAATTGTCTCTGTAGAATTCTTCCCCTTGTCATTGTATCCCTTATCAGTGGGGACTGCAGCATGAGGCCACCATTTATCCTTTTGGAAGGAGGAAGAAAAGTTATGAGGCTATGCATTATGATAAAAGGGAGGATGGAATGAGTGGGTATAAAACCCAGCTCTGCTCCTCTGTTGTATCTTTTAAGATTGCTCAACATCAACTTTACTTCCCAATGGGGTTTCCACATAGAAGGGAAACCTGTTTTTCAACAAATAATTACAAGTGTTATTTCCATTCTCAACACATGCACACATATGCACATGCAAAGAGAGAGGGAGGGAACCTAGCGCTATGCCACATTCAAGTAACCTGGAATGGAATACTGTATGTGACCCTTCCTGATCAGCTGTGGTTAGACTTGTGTGTAGTTTTCCAGCCATCTTTAGACTTGATATTGGCTGGTCTTGTCTTCTACTTCCTTACTCCACATTTTTTGAAAAGTAAAGCTTGGGATCTAGCAAAACATCTCTTGTCCTTTAAAAAAGGCTTTTCTTAACCTTGTCTGCATTTCTGTACCCATTTGTAATACCTTGTCCTCTTTTTGTTCTTGTTAACTTCTGTGAAGGTGATTTTGACCTACGGAAGCCCTATAGATAAGAGACGTCCAGGTCACCGAAGCCTCAACCAGCTTGCTCAGGTCTTGCAGATTCAGAGACATATCTTCCTTGACTGAGTCTATCCACCTGTAATGTGACTTTTCTCTATCCCTACTGCCTTCCACCTTCCCAAGCATTATTGTCTTTTCTAGTAAGTCATGTCTTCTCATGTTATGGGCAAAATATGACAACCTCAGTTTAGTCATCTTGGCTTCTAGGGAGAGTTCAGGCTTGATTTGTTCTAGTACCCATTTATTTGTCTTTTTAACAGTCCAGGGTGTTCACAGAACTCTCCTCCAGCACCACATTTCAAAGGAGTTGATTTCCTTCCTATCAGCTTTCTTCAGCCCCTTCTTTTTCTCTTCCTCTTTCTTCTGAATTTGGACTGCTCCTCCATTAAAATTGACCACATCCTGCCTTGGTCACTTGCACCTCATGACTTTCCAGCCAAAAAAAAAAAAAAAATGAACGGTGTGTGTGTGTGTGTGGAGGGGGGAGTATAACCCTTTAAAGAGAAACCTGACCATCCATAAATTAACATTTTAACAAATGCAGAAACTCTAGCATTAGAACAGAACAAATTGGTAACAGGCAAGTGATTCTGAATGGGAGTAACACGCACAGAGAAACACTAAAATGACCCAGTTCCCCACAATGGAGAAGTGAATGTACTTAAGCAAGTCATAAAGCAGATTTTATTGTTGCATAATGAAACTCATGCCATCAAACTATTAGAAGCCTGTTACTCATCTCTGCTATTAATAGGCATTTATATTTTGGGCTTCTTGCCATACAAAGCTCCGATTTATCTGGCTTGCTTCAGCCTTAAAGCTTGAGCTCCTTCTGATTTAGAGAATGCAAATTTAGCTTCCCTCTGAGGCAAATAATGGCTGCATTTTAACACTTGTCATAACCTCCCCCTCCCTCTTTTGCATGCAAAGTGATATGGTCGATGCATTCATATTTACTCCCCCCCTCCCCCCTGTTTTGGCTACATGAAAGAAACACAGCGGCTTCCAGATTGTTGTGCCCTCCGCAGCAAGAACAACAATTGCACATCTTACTGGCATACAAATGAAATATGAAAATAATTCCTGCTCATTTGCATGCTCCCAAAGGGACTGACTTTGTTAGGAAGGTAATGGAATGAGCTTCCAGAATGCCTAGTTTTGCTTAAGCCTGTGGCTCATGATAAATCTTAACACCTTGGAATGTCTTTCCAGGGACACATTCTGCTTGTTTTGCACACAGAACAGCGAGTGTCCAATTCAGCCTTATTAAAAAAGGAGAGAAACACTCCCTTTCCCTTCCCCCCATCCAAAGTGGCGCTCAGAAACCAAAGAAGCATCTGTGAAGGCTGATATTGCCAGCCATTGGATGTCACTGTTGCTCTACACAACGCTGCTGCTGAAAGAACATTTCACAAATAAAATGGTACTTCTTAAAGAAGCTAGAATGCAGATAAATCAACTGCCTTTTCATTATGAGTATACTAGGGAAGAATAGTCCCTTTCATTTTTTTTCTTTCTTAAAGCACATTCTGACGAAGGAGAAATCTGGTTAGAACAGTTGGGAATTAGAACTATTCTCTGGACATTGGTGGGAGGGTAAGGACTTTGGAAGAAGAGCTTAAAGAAATACCTGAATATTGGGTTTTCCTTAGTTGTTTCTTTGTTGAATTGTTTTCTTCTTCAAGAGCTTTGCAAAATACTTACCCTTTCCAGTGGTACTTTTTCAGTTGAATAAAAATGCGGATTTCATGCTGTTTTCTAAATAATAATGACAACAATGTAACCTGTCTTTGCAATGTTGTCCTCTCTGATTTTTTTTTTAATTAAAAACAAACAAGCCTTCTTTTGTGAACAAATACTGAAGCACATGTTGGGAGAAGCAGTCCATGAGCTAGTTCAAAGGCAGGGACTCTTGAACTGCCTGCATGTCATGGCAAAAAGTAATATAACTTTGACCGTGCTAGCTGGGTTTCTGGGAATTGAAATCCAAAGCATCTGGAAGATCAAAGGGTCCCTGCCCTTGAAGTAGTTAGTTACACAATTGGTAAAGTTCCACTGTTCTGCGATGCTACTTTCCTGCAACCAAAGATTTGCTCACTTAAAAATAATCTTCACTTACAGTGTGAATGCGAAAATGTTTATCTAAGCTGTGCTTTAAACCAGGGTACTGTTCACATTTCTGGGAATCCCACAAGTGGCTGAAACTGAGGCAGCCTCCCCATACTCATGGGCCACAACAATTGAAATATATATAGGAACATACTGTCTCTGGGATGGAAGGAGCAATAAAAATATCTTCACTGATAGTCTCATCTACTAATATAGAGAAGTCAGAGTTTGTTTGTTTGTCTGTGTCAGGCAGAAAAAGATCTCATATGATTGGCTATGTCAGGCAAAGACCTCATATGATTGGCTCCTTAAGAAGATTCTATGGAATCCCGGGGTTTGCAGTTCAGGGAGAGGCCTTTAGAATTCTCAGCGAGAGAGCTCTTGGGCCTCAGTCAAACATGTCTGTCTTCAATAGGCCGGTTGCTATGGGGCCTAGCAGCAAGGAGGAGGGCAATGTATTTCCTCAGAAACCCAACCTCTGTGTATTAATAACTTTGAATACAGATTGGATTGGGAAATATGGGGAAAACTACACCTACTGGATAAGACAGTTTGGGGAATTAGAGACATAGGATCTCAAATCTTTCTAACAAGTATTACCTATGAGAATATAAAATCCTGGGCAGTACTGGATATATACACTAGTCTTCTATAAATATGTTCAAGTTATGTTTAAAGATGACCAAATACACAGGCAACATCACCACTCTTTCTGGTCCTGACCAAGAGTTTGGAGAAGTCACCTTTAGAGGCTACAACCCTCGGAACTGTCCAGAAAGCATGACCAGCAGCTACTTTAATTGAGGATTAAGTGTATTCTTCTTCCTTCTCTATTATTTGAGGGAAGAGAGGTTAACACCTTGTTCTAAAGTACCTGTTCAGAAACCTCATTATGGTGATAAAAAAAAAATTCCCGGTAGAGAGCCAAGCCCTAAATCTCGCCAGTTAGAATCTAGCATCCTAATAAAGCATAGAAACATCTGGGCATTTCAAAGGGCCAATAAGAAACTGAAGGCTTGTCTGAAATACCTTCATAGATGGTCTTTCTTTTTATTTTAATATAGCAAAAGAAGGGCATTGCACTATATAAAAATAGAAAATAAAAAAAAAGTAAATCAGTAAGATCTCCTACCATATCATGGCAAAAGAAACTTACAATAAAAGGATCTTACTGGAAAATAAGCAAATTAATAGGTAATTCAGAAGTAAAAATGTGCATTCATTTAATCAGAAAGAAAAATAAATGTGAGTGAGACTATTAACATGTAATCTGGATTCAATAATTCTAAATTTATTTTTTCATTCTTTCAGAATTCTCTTTCATATTCTATTTCCATTCTGATATATTGTGTGGCTACTATATTGTCACACCAAACATGAACTGTGGAATTAGAGAGTTCCTGTGCTCACTGAAAGACAGCTGCTACTACTACAGAAAAGGATTCAAAGAATATGAGATCCTTAGTAATTCCAACCACTCTCCATTCCTCTGGCTAATCAGGAGTATATCAACAACTAAGATATCCTCCAAAGCCATAGGTACTGCAGCATCTGAAGTAATTTGAAGTTTGGTTTCAGTCTGTCTGTTCTCTCTTCAAAATTACACCCTATTAAATATGCTCAAAAGTGGTTCAGAAACCAACAAATGATTCTTAATGCCCCTGCTAACTTTTAGCCAATAATGCTAGCTTCTCAGTTCTGCCATCCATTACATGGATGACTGATCTTCTTCAGTTTAAGAAAGACGTGCTTTCCTCTGTTCCACTACCTGCAATCTTGCTAAAATAGCCCCTAGACCCACATTTGTATCTGAGCCAGGTATTTGCATGAGCCAGGCATTTAAATTCCACTTGTTAAGTGGGATGCTTGCCCATTGACTACTCTTATCCCTTCTGAGGCATCACACAAGTCAAATAAAGACAACTTACTTAATGAAAAGAGGGCCAACATGATGTAGAGGATTGAGCATTGGACTAGGACTCTGGAAAACAGGGCTCAAATTCTTGCTCAGCCACAGAAACCCACCAGGTTATCTTTTGCATGTTACACTCAGCCTCAGAAGAAGGCAAAGGCAGACCTTCTATGAACAAATCTTGCCAAGAAAACCCCATGATTGGTTCACCTTAGGGTCAGCATAAGTCAGAATTGACTTGAAGGCATACAAGTACAAACTTAACCAAAATATAGCCCAAGGGTTTAAAATATATGTGTGTATGTGTACACACACACACACACACACACACACACGGGCATGGGCAGCAATATAGGACATTGCTGCCCATGAGGACATTTCTGCACTACACTGTTATAGTGCTATTATTCCCCTTTCAACATCCTATGGAATCCTGGAGTTTGCAGTTCAGGGAGGGGCATTTAGAATTCTCAGCCAGAGAGTTCTTTGGCTTCAGTAAACTAAAAACCCCAGAATTCCACAGGATGTTGAAAGTAGAATAACCACACTAGGGCTCTTTTTGCACATTACCTGGTGCTGTTGGCATCACATGAGAATTGTGGGAAAAGCCTCCTCCAGGAGGCAGTCGTGTCCCCTTTGCTTCCCCTCCACACCAGCTTCATGCTGGCTGGAAGGAAGCATGAGCACTCCCCTCCTTCCTTCTGCAGTGCAGCCGGGTACTTTCCCAGGCTGCACTGGGGGAGGAAGTGCGATGGCTGCACGTCTGGAACCTCTGCATGCAAGGTAAGTGTGTGTGTGTGGCATGAGAGGGAGGGGTGCGATTGCGCATCATTTTCGGCAACAAGCTGAAAATGATATAATGTGCAATCACCCCCAATGGCCTTGGGAGCAGTGTGCAATTGCGAGGACATCATGTGGAACAGTCCTTGCAATCGTGCGACGCTCCTGAGGCCATTTGGCAACAGGACTGACATGCAAAAAGGGCCTATAAATGTGTAGTGTGGAAATGGCCTAAGAATCTGTTTTCTGTAGTGCAGATATAATAGGATGTTACTATAATAATTATTGTAATTTTTAGAAGCCTGGCCAATGTTGAACAATTGCATGTCCCTTACATGTTGCATATGGGTTCCTGTTTATGTTCTAGTTCTTGTGTAGGACAAGAACATACGGAGACAATTCATATACATCAATGGGAGACTGCAAATCAGGACTAGCCAACAGTGTATCTGGAGGGGATTTATGATGAAAATGTGGATAAAAACCAAAATCCATTGTAATTACATAAATCAATTTTTACAGCAAAATAGCAGCAGCTTTCATTGCTTAATAGTGGGACTGTCATAAAGCAGTGACCTTGATGCTTCATGCTTGATTGTGTTTTTGTTTTTAATAGAATGAGTATGCCACTAAGACAGAAGCTCACCTTAAAGATAATATCAGCTGAAGAGTGTTTCTTGTCTAACAAGATGAGAGTCAAACAATAAACACATAATATCAACCATACTATGGTAGGATAAGGCTGTAAACCTCCTTTGTTCTGAAATCATGTTACTATTCTAGACTCAAAGGCAGTTTGTAGATAGTATGGGAATGTTAAAAGCTGTAGCTGGAATGCCATAGAGGCATTGTGTGCTCCTTGAAGACTTAAGTCTGTGGGAATTAGAATTATGAAGATGTTCAGGGTTTATATCCAGAGGAGGACTGCTGTTACATAACAACAGAGCAGAGCCAGCAAAGGGACTGATGAGCATCAGAACTGAAGTGAGTTGGGACTGATATGTTAACTGTTTTTGATGGGCATAAGGCCAATAATGCACAGTGGGCACTCCCAGTATGCATCAGACACTCCTGCTAGTGTCCTATAACACATCTTCACAATTCAGTAACCTGGTTTCTTAGTGGTTCTGTTATGCCGGTTATGTTATCCCAAATGGGGGCTCCTAGATATCGCTTTGATATCACTTAATTTGGCCCTGGCTAGACTCTGCTCGGCGGCCCCGCTGCACGTGTTTGGGTTGTTTTCCAAAACAGGCACGTACTGGCTGCGGCTGACTAATGGCTCACATTCCATTCCCCATTCAAGCCAGCAACTCTTAAGCCTCACGTAGCTTCAGGGGACTCCCATACCCACACTCCGCAATAGTATACTTTTCAGAGGGCCATCAACTCACCGGCTACTCTTTTGTTTTTCAATGCAAATCCCATCATGATAACACTGACCTCACCAGATCCTTTTGTCTAGCATCAAAACTCCTTTTATTCCTATTTGGTTTGTCATAGCTGACAGGCATGATCCATCCTATATAAGGTTCCCAGTTTTGGAACTTCTTTGGTTCCCCTTGAACATCCATCTCGTCCTGCTGCCGGTTTGTTCAGGAGTTCCCCTCAGCATCCACGCTGAGCCCATCTTCCTCCGCTCCAGTTGCTTCAGGACCACGTGACTAGGTGTCGTATCACCCGCTTTTCCTTAAACCTCCCTTTCTTATTCTTTAAGTTAGTTAGTGTGTGTGTTGTTGATTTTACTGTTTATGTTTAATAAAGTTGTTATCTGTTTATTCAAATCCTGTTGACTGCCTCTCTGACCTGAAGCCGTAGACATAGGGTGAAAGATCTCGCTACGTTACCCTGCCTTTTGCTAGCTAAAATGGTGCTCTGAGTTTAATTTCCCCACCTTCGGTATTTTTAATTGGCAAAGCCAGGCGCCCCTCGCGGGACCCCAAATTTTCAGGGTAACAGTTCTGCTTTAGTTAAGGACACACAAATGTATTGTAAGTGAAAGGTTGTACAGGATTTCATCCTGTGATTTTAAGTGCTCTGAGGTTATGATAGTATGCATACAACTTGGGAGTATTTCACAGTGAATCCAATGAGGCTTACTTTTGTGATTTTGAAATTATTTCCATAGATATCAATAGAACTTACTTTGGGTGGGGAGGAGGGGAACTTAAGGTCCAGATAAAACAATTGGAAGAAGAGGAAATAAAGATGTTATTTTAGGAAACAAGAGGTATAATGTGTTTCTAAGAATTGCTAGCATGAATTTGGGATGTCTATATTAATACAGTACAAAATGTAATTGGCAGTGCCAGTTTGTCCACCTGGGCAATTTTTCCAGACACTACAAGTGCTTATTAAAATAAAACATGTTGACATTTTTCAATTAATGTCTCTGGATAAAATGACTGTTCTTCTCTCTGCTCATCTGTGCAGTATTTGTGGGAGTGAGTTTGTCCTTGTTTACTGTAGTATTGCCAGGAACTAATGATGAAGCTTCCATTCTCATCATTAATTTCTGAAAACATCTTGCCTCATAATTTCTTATAACCATAAACTAATAAAAATTATTATAAAAAAAAATTCTTATAACCTTTTACTGATTACTGATGGGGGGGATATTAATCTATAAAAGAAAAAGTATTTTTGCCTCTCCCAGAGTAACCTACTGTTCCGTATTCTTCTTTCAGCTATGGTCCACTAGTTGTTATCACTAAAGATGAACCGACCTGTCACTTTTCCTTTATCCTACATTCAGCATTTTAAATATCAAACACAGCTTGAAATGTTGCATATTAAAAGCAATTCATTACTTCTTATATATTTTTTGAAAAGCCCTGATATTTCATTAATGTCATGTCTTATAAAAAAGAATAATTTGTTGTGTTGCTTTTGCCAATATATTATTTTTAATTTACTCTTAGATTACCTTTGAAAACATCACTTAAAATATAAAAGTTATCTCAGACCTCCCAAATGAGCCTCCCCAATAATGTTTTAGGAGTAATGAATAAAATATTACTTGTTCTCTCTCTCTCTCTCTCTCTCTCTCACACACACACACACACACACATAGTAACATATTTAAATATATATTTGTACTTATGTTTATTACTGGGCATCATGTTATCTTTTAATACTGGTAGCTAAATTACCCAAAAGGTAGCATAATACAGCTAATGTCATTATATGTAATGCATGACTTCTAAACTCTGATCTGAAGTTTTCCCTCTTTATTATGTGCAGAAATCTGTGAATTTCTGTACATTTTTAGAAGAGAAAAGTAGAATGAGCAGTGGATCTAGCTGTAAGAGATTGAATTCTATTGGCAATAGCTATTTTCAGTAAAGGAGAGAATAATGTTGCATTTGCCTGCTGTTTATCTGTTCAAGATGAGCAGTTTGTCAGGGAAAAAAAAAGGTGGGTTCAGGTCACAGTTCAAAGCCAGACTTTTAAGATCCAGCTGCTCAAGGCCTTCTGCCTAAACTAGTGAATCTGTTGATTTTAGTTTCTCCTTCATTTGGGGGAGAGCGGAAATCAAACTGTTTCCATTGAATTTATGAAAAAAATTGCAAATGTTGGAGACTTTCTAGGAAACAATGAAGGAAGCAAATTGTTCTTCCACCCCTAGTTTTCACCCTCTACAGATGATTTATCATGAAGTCAGTGATGTCTTTGTTGCCTTCAGCCAAGCTCTCACTGAGTGGATAAATCTAAGTTGCAGTTTTACCATTTCAACCTGCTAGTGAGGGCTCATCTGATTTAATACTTTCTCCTCAAAAACACAAATGTCTGGTGTATAGAATAAAGTGTGCTGTCTTCTGGTGCTACCTCCACACAAACAAATGTGAAGTTGTATGAAGTGTTGCTCCCATTATAGTCAATGGACACAATGGTCACATGCCCACACGGGTGCTGGGTGGGTGCATGCACATTGTGTCCATTGTGACACTCAACGTTTTTTGTTTTACACAGGGTTCTTGGAATGGACCCCTCGTATATACGGTGGGTGCACTATATGGACACTTAAGAGAGAAGACAAGGCAACCTAGAGTATTTTCCCGCTAATATTACATTTTCTATATGGGGGTATTTCACTTATTCATTTCCACAAATAATTTAATTGTAGGAACCACCACCTACAGTCAGAAGAGTTACTCTCCAGGGTGCAAGTTTTGACAATTTTAGGCACAGTTGCTTCAATTAAGTCCCATTGAGCTCGGCAGGATTTACTTTTTTATGAACTAGGCTGGTCTCTAGCATTTCTATTGGTCTTTTCCTGAAATCTGATCATTTTGCCCCTTTTTTCTATTTTTTGTTTGTTTGTTATATACACAAAGCTCATAAAAGGTCTTGTTATTTAGCTCTCTGTCTCTGTGTTTGTGTGTGTGCGTGTCTATTGCTACCAGCATAATTGCCCTTAAAGTGTCAAATAACCCATTGCTAAGTCTAAGTATGTATGTATTTGTAAACAACAGGAAATCTGCACATTATGGGGTACATGCTGGGTGTGTAATGATCAGGAACATTTGGTTGGTTCAATAAGAGTAGCAGAGGAGCACTTGGAAAGATTAATACATTGAAGCCATTTTACATATGAATCATGGTGCAGATGGAGGCTGAAACAGTGTCTTGGGCAGGTTGTTTTTATGGGGCTTTTCGCAGCATCTCACAGGTGTCAAATATGATGTTGTCACTAGTGCTACAGCTACCATTTTAAATGGTAATTTTCTCATATGGATCTGCATACATTATAGCTGTTTTTTCCACCTGGGATCCTGTTTTCTATGGCACACCTGTCTCAGTAGTTTTCCCACCTGCAGTGTGGACAACAAACAGCATGGATGATCACATTTTTGTCTGCATGGAAGATAAAAATAGCATACAGGTGAACAAGGGCTATAGAGAAACATTAACATCATGTCTCCTTGTGAAATAAATGATAATGATGCATCGTTCAAATGGTTCAGATCATAATGATTTGAACCATAAAGTCATGATTTAGACTTTATGGGTGGCTGCATATTTCAGACATCAGATTATGGTCTTTATGTCTCAGACAAGGTCATGAGAATTCCCATTTGTAGGCTATTATGAGGAATCCCCCTTTGAGTCTCTAGATTTCAGTATATTGAAAACTGGTTCCATGGTTTTAGTGAGAGTAGGGTAAAGAATCACCATGGAGGAAACACTGAAAGTAAACCAACAGTTCTTTCTCACAACCATTGCCATTTCTGTAAGAATTAGAGAGAGGTGAGAATTTCTTTTCAGGTTTATAAAACTGGAATTTGCCAAGAATTTGCAAAGTTCAAATGTGAGAGGAAATGAAACTGACAGTTTGGCCAGTGTCTAGTTACACTAAACTTCCTTCCATATGAATATGTGCCTTGCTAAGCGGTAAGGAATAGGTCTTTCTTTCCTACTTAAAGGAGTCGTCTTCAATGCTTAGGACTAAATCCTGTTAGGGAATTATGCTAGCATAGCAGTCCATTATACGAGATGCTGTGCTAAAGCAGTGACAGGGAACTATGTGAGGGTTAGAGCAAATTTCTCCCTCACCTTCTATAGTCTTCAACCTTCTCCCTGCAGTGCCCAGAAATACTTTTTTTAATCCACCAACTACATATCAATTAAAATAGCATCTGGAAGTGAGTAGAAGTGACACTATGACCCATTCTGCAACTTACTGGATCCCAGGTGTGTCCTGTGGGGATCTCAGTAGAGCCTTTGCTGGGAGGGAGCGCAACAGGCTGGCTCTATCTTGAAGTCAGCATGATGGTCCTGGCTCTTCTTTCTGCAATGCAGCCAGGTACTTTTCTAGGCTGTGCAGGGCAGGAAGCACCACCATCATGCTTCTGGGGCTTCTGCAGGGCAAGTAGATCCAGGACACTTGTAAAATCGGGTGTCATTAATGGGAAAAACTCATCAATGATTTACTCCATGACTGTGATGGTTTGTGATGGGGTCATGACAACATTATGCAGAATCACTGTCACAGTCCTTTTGTGATCTCGTCACCATTGCAGGATGGGAGCGTGCTGCGGAAAGGGCCTATATCACCTCTGGACACAAATTGGCCAGCATGTGGTTGAAAAAAAGGGTATATGAAATATGGAGGTTCTGGAAGTTTGGGGTATACTGCTGCTCATTTTTGTGCATGGGGGTGGTGGTGAAATTTTGGGGCAAAAGCCACCCCCAAATTGTTGGATTTTTAAAACAGACTGGGCTCTTTGGGGGATGGCTGGGGCACTGGAAGCCACAAAAGTGGGTTTCATGGGCCATAGAATTCTACTGAAAGCTGACTCCAGTGTTACAGTGAGAGAAAGGTAATGAATAGGCTGCACTTTCCCCAGTACTAGTAGAGCCTCATACAGACAAACTCCAGTTTCTTTGTAGCCAAAATGTCCAGAAACTGGTAGCAGATGAATAGGAGTAATTCATCAGTTAGAGTGTTCATATACATCTCTCTGTCCTGAATAATTTTGCTTTTCTCTGTATTTTCAGCATCATTACAATGCTCACCTGTGCGGACTAGACAGCATGCATATAGATGTGTGCATCCAGAAACAAGCAAATACTCACAGTATTCCGAAAGGTGGACATTTGGCTTTTGTTGTTTTAGTACTTTGTGGAGAGATATCCTTTACCTGAAACCTGTTGTACTGTTCCTTGGGGTGGTGGGTGTATGGCACTGCCAGCACTGTGGCTTAGAAATTGCATCTTGGTGAAAAGGAGGGAAATGAGATGGAGGAGAGGACAGAGGAGGATATAAGCAGGAGACTCCAAAAGAACAATAACCTTCTGCAGAAGCATTTATGGAAGATCATGTGCTACATTTCACTGAGTGGTTTTCTTTTTTTGTATCCCTGAAAATTATAAAAGTCAGAATCTTCTCATCAGTGTTATTCACCATTTCTCTAGTCCAAAATCTGAGGTCTGTTGCAGGATGGTGGTATTCTTTACTAAGGGAGTACCTATTTCATTGTTTTTATGATGAGAACAAAACTGCAACTGCAAGTGGTAAAGTGGACCACAGAGGACCTCTATTAGTTTTGTCATCTATGCTGTACAATTAATGTGTCTAAAGATGTATGTGGGAAAGACAACAAAATTTCTTTAAAAAAATGTAAAAGAACACCTTTTCAGACATAAGAACCAAGAAGATTCTACTAAAGAAAGAGGTACAGTGGATTTTAAAATTAAAATCTTTGGCTCCTATAGGACTAAATTTGATCTTGCTTTCTTCCCACTCCTGTAAATTTACCCACAGCTCTTTTCAACCCAGTTGCATCCATACATCCTTAAAGGCTATCTACCTCTCCGCTTTTTTCTGACCGTCTACTGACATTAAACAAAACAAAACAAAACTTGAGCCTAGTGCATGTTTCTTTTTGTCCAACAAATGGAATGAGGTTCTCAACTTCAGCAATTTCTGCAGTCAGATTTCAAATTGCTACATAAAGGCCTTAGGCAGTGTACAAAGATTAAAATTATTTTTCGTATGTTGTATTAGGTATGTTTTATCATATAATTATGTGTTGTCCTTTTGTATTTATTTTTATGTTTCTATGTAGCTCTTGAAGGCCATTTATATGCTGAAATGCATTGGGCTTCCATTATAATAAAGCATTCATCTATTGAGCACTTTGAGTTTTTTCCCTGTGGTTTTTTTTGGCGGGGGGAAGGGACTCTAGTGGGTGCTGTTTGGTTTCTGTCTCTTTGGTGAAAAAAAGTAAAATATGCACAAATTCCTATAGCGCAACAAAAAGACTAGCAATTTGTGAGTATAGACTTGCAAATGGCTTTGACTGTAACAATGGCCCTTTTTGCATGGCATTCGCCATGCAAAAGGGCCTCTGGAGTGTCATGTAATTGTGAGGAGCGGTCCACATAACATCCTCGCAATTGTGTAATGCTGCCAGGGCCAGCAGGTGCTGATTGCGCACTGGTTCCTTTTCGGCTTGTAGCTGAAAATGGTGTGCAATTGAGCATCACTCCAGGGCCCCACACACACTTACCGTGCATGTGGAGCTTCCGGAACTGTGGCGCTCATGCTTCCTGCTCCAGTGCAGCTTGGGAAAATCCCAGGCTGCGCTGAGGAAGGAAGAGGAGGAGCCCTTACGCTGCCTGCTCACCAGCAGGCAGTGGTTATGAAGGCAAAGCAGCGGGGATGCAAGAGGCTGCTCACATGATCCCTGTGCCCCAGCACCGCAAGAAGGTAAGGTACAGAAAGGGCCATAGTTAAACCTCTACAGTGCACTATCAGGATTCCAGCCTATGTTTAACCAGTTCCTGATTGACACATGATACTCAAATTCTTCTCTAACATCATTGTCAAGAGTCCTGAAGCAAAATGCAACCTTCAAAACTACCTTTTTTAAAAAAAATATATATATATGTGTGAAGATACTTCCATTTGTGATGGAGGCAGGAAGAAGGGACAGAAACAAGGAATACCAACTGATGTCCAGTTTGGAGAATGTGTCTATAGATAGAATGAATCCAGTTACAGAAACACATCTGCAAACATATATTAATGCAGAACAAAAGTAACTACAATTATGTCAGTCTTTTAAGTTCTCTTCTAAACTGACTATGTCTGTTGATAATTTTACCTCTCTGTATTCGGTGTATATCAACAGAAACTTATTTTTCTTTCCTTTAAGGTCTTGAACCAGGGGTGGGTGAACTGTGACTAACCATGGATTGATTGGTTGGTTGGATGAATCGAAGGTGGCACTTATTATTGGGCTCCAGTGGCCATCGACCCTTGCCAACCTGGTCAACAGTGAGGGATGACAGGAATAATAATTCATCAATATTTGGAGGTCTGAAGGTTGCCCATACATGTTATAAACTGTCACAATTCATTATGGTGAATGTGAACCCAACTTATCTGGCCTTTCATGGATATCACTGCTAGTCTAGACTATCCAAACTCTTTTCCAACACCACATTTCAAAGGAGTTGATTTTCTTCCTTTCAGTTTCCTTCACTGTCCGGCTTTTACAACCATACGTAATAATTGGAACTATGATGACTTAGACAATTCTAACCTTAATATTCCATGATTTAGCTTGACTTCTCAGGATCTTGTCTAGTTTCTTCATAGCTGCCCTTCCAAGTCCTAATCTTCTTCTGATTTTTTGACTGCACTCTATATTCTGATTAATGACTGAGCCAAGGTATGGAAAAACTTGAACTATTTCAGTGTCTTCACCATCTTATTTAGAGTTATGTAAATCATGTACAGTTGCTGTTGTTGTTGTTGTTGTTGTTGTTACTGTTATTCAACTGTAAACTTGCCTTTGCACTTCCTAGCTTGACTTTCTTCAGTAATTGTTCCAAGTCTTTGCCATCAGGACAATTAGCTGTGGTGGCACACCCATTTCTTTAAGAATGATCTATAGTTGATCATGATCAACACAATCAAAGGCTTTGCTATAATTTATAAAGCACAGGGTGATTGTCTTCTGTAATTCTTTGGTGTGTTCCATTATCCAATGTATGTCTGGAATATGATCCTTAGGGCTTCTTCTTTGTCTTCCTTTCCTTGGACGTCTTGCATTTCTCACACCATATATGGTAAAAGGCTTTGTTGTAGAATTTTGAGCATCAATTTGCTTGCACAGGAGATTAATGCAATGGCCATGTGCTCACGACAATCATTGGTGTCCCCTTTCTTGGGAACTGGAATGTATATTGTTTCTAATCTATGGGCCATGGTTTTGTTTTCCCTATTTCTTGACAGATTTTAGTTAGAACTTGAGTTGATTCTGCCTCTACAGTTTGAAGGAATTCTATTGGTATGTTATCTGTTCCTGGTGATTTATGTCTTCCAAGTACTATGAATTCAGTTGTTACCTTGTATGTTGGGGGTCCTGGGAGGGGCACCCAAATAGCCAAATAAAAACACAAGTTGGGGGAATTTAACTTGAGCACTCTCTCAGCTAAACAAGAGGCAGAGTAACTTTAGCAAGGATCTTTTCACCCAATGTCTACGGCTTCAGGTCAGAGAGCAGGCAGGCAAGTTTAAAAGTAACAGAAATAGCAGTTTATTGAAAGATAACCAGCAAATAAAAATAACACACACACTAGCTAACTTGGAAGCAGAAATGGAGAGCTTAGGGATGGGTAATATGACACCTGGTCTTGTAGTCCTGGAGAGAAAGATGGGGTTCTGGGGAAGAAAGCGCAGCATGGCTGGCTGAGGGGAGCTCCTTAGACAAGCTGGCAGCAAGGCTAGATGGAAGTCCAGGGTAGTCCAAGGAAGTCCCAAAAGTGGGGACCTTTTATAGGGTGGAGTTTACCTGCAGGCTATACTATGCTTGGTGAGAACAAAGGAAATTTGGAGTTGGACAAAGGAGTTGGAAAAGGTCATGTTTTACATGATTGGCTTAGCTCTTAAGACAATCACGTGGCCAGTTCGCTACTGGCCCGATATAAAGGAATGGCTTGGCTCGTGGCTGCATGGCTTTGTGTAGCTCTGAGCTGAGCAGAGTCGGTTTGCAGGGAGGTTTTTCCCTAAAGCAATGGAGAAGCTTAAACTGCCTGCCTGAATGGGATTTTGGAATGTACAACCATTAACGGCCGCACCCATACATGCTCTTCCAGGAGACCTCCGCAAATACGTGGAGTGGGGTGGCAGGAAAGGTCAAGCAAAGGCAAAATAATTTGATATCAAAAAGGTATCTAGTGCTCTCTCCGGACATATCACAACCCGTGATAACACAGCCTCCCACTTCACTTTCTAAAATTGTAGGTTCAGCTTCAGATGGCTCTTCCTTGAATGAATCTGTCATCTTTACATCTCTTTTATATAGTTCTCCAAAGTATTGTTTCCATTGTCTTTTCCATTTTCCATTTTTTACCATTGTCTTTTCTTTTCTTTTTTCTTTTTTTGGTCTTTTCTTCCTACTTGGTCATGAAATGTGTTCTCCTGCTGGCTTTCAAGCATCCCCATTCTTGGTTTAAATTTATCCTTGATTTCTCAGATCTTATGGAAGAGGTCTCTTGTTTTTCTTTTCTTTTCTTTTCTCTTTTAATCTTTCTGATCATCTTCTATTTCTCTGCATTGATTATTATAGTAGTTCTCCTTGTCCCTGTGCACAAGTTGATGAACAGTTTCATTCAGGGTTCCAACTCTATTTCTGACACCTTTAACTTTTGCTTCTCATCTTAAGGGCTTCAACTGTCACACATTGAAGCTTTTGTTTCTTTTTGGCTGCAGATAGTATCTTTCTGCATTCCTCCCTGACAAATGTCCCTTCTTTCAGTTCAGTTCTATTTTTACATTACCTTTAAATCCGACAGAGACGTTCTTTAGCTTGTATTTTGGCATGACAGCTGGATTAGTGTTCTTCTTTAGCTTTGCTTTAATTTTTGATATTGGCAGTTCATAGTCTGTGCCACAATCTGCTCCTGGTTTTGTTTTTGCAGAGATGTTGTTCAGGCTGGAGAATGCACATACTAGCCATATATTTCATTGGCCATGTGTTCATGTAGTGTGAGAAAGGACCTACATGTGCATCAATGCATATGTGCAGAGCTCTTCTATGTGAAGGGCACAATTTACCCCTGCTCTTATGTATCAGGAAATTCCAAGTGCATACATTTGAAAAATATAATAGGGAGCCCTATATAAGCTCATCACCATGCTGGAATGTGGAGGCAGTTGCAGAAGAGGTGGGACTGATGGACATGGCTCGGTCTTCCACATAGTTTGTGAGGAAGGTTCATCTGTGCATCTATGTGGTCATAATGCATTATAAGGTTGGTGTCACCACCTGATTGCTGATCTAGGAGAAAACCAATCTGTACAATTACATGATACTGATCTCATAACCTCACAAAACTAACCTCCTTCTCCTCCCCCTTCTCCTGCTGTGTTGCTTTTTCTTTTTACTCTCAATGTATAAAATATTCACTTACCATCTGTGGAAAGAAAATTTAACCCACACTTGTAACAAGAATTGTCACAAATCCATATTTTCCAATTCTAATCTGTGGGCCTTTCTACACTACACTGTTATAATGCTATTATTCTACTTTGAACATCCTGTGGAATTCTGGGATTTGTAGTTTAGGGAGCCCAATGAGAATTCTAAATTCTAAAAACTGCAAACCCTAGGATTCCACAGGATGCTGGAAGTGGAATAATAGCACTATAACAGTGTAGGGTGGAAAAGCCCTATGTTTCTTTGGCCCAATACTTGTCTGCATTGCAATAGATGAATTCTTGTAGAGATTAAGATCCAATATACTAGCCATTTTTAACATTTTTTTTAAAAAGTTAGTCTTTGGTTCATATATATTTTGATTGTAAGAAAGATAGTGCAAATGAATAACTGAAACAATTTGCTGCATGCTGCTCCAGAAATGTAGTTTCTACTGAATATATGAGGGCTCACCCATGATGCAGAACATTTTTAAGAGTCTGAAACTTTGTTTCCTTTGAAAAGGAATCAATTGCTCCATTCCTGCTGATAGTAAAATGAAATTCATTTCTCTACCTCCCAATAAATCCAAAGAGCATTATGCAAATTGAAGAATGCACCCTTGTCACAATGATGTCAGATAGGACCTCTCACTTTTGAAGACTATTTGTACGCACAGAAAAACATTGAGAAAGTAGTAATAAATTGCTGTGGTGCACACTTCTGGCAGCCGTTAATAAATCAATATGAAGGGGAGTTCTGAAGGGCAAAATGTTGCTGTCGGTGGGTGTCCGATTTAATTTTGCTCAAAATTAATATTTCGGATATGATAAGTGAGCTGGCAGGAACAGATTTCATGATTAATTCTACAGAACCGAAAATGCTTTGATGGCACTTTAATAGCAGTTCCAATCATCGAAGAGGCCCAGAAACCAGCTCACACACCTCAGCTCCCACAGCATGTGACAATGATATTTTTGTTTCTCTTCAAATAATGAATGGATGCTGTTTAATTTAAATTGTGGGATGAATTTTTCAGTGGCTTATAGCCAATGAAGTCAGTTACTCCAGGTGGAACCAAATGTTGCAGTGTTCAGATCTTATATTTTAACAGCCCAACTTTCTCACCGTACAGCCAGAACTAGACCCCCATTCACTTCAGCTATACTTTAAAGCAATTGTGTATGGGATTGCAGCCACATATTGGTTTGTAAGAGGCTCAGAACTCAAGGAATCAAAGACTCTTTTCGAATTTGTGTCAGTGGCGTGTGAACTGTTGAGATCAGTTTTAATTGAAATGAGCTTATTTGGAAGAACAATCTATTGAAATCAATGGGACTTTCTTCTTGGTAAACACACTTAAGATCCATCGAAATCAGTAAGCAATTTGTCTTTGGCCTATTGATTCAATGGGTCAATTTGGTCAACCAATGATTGAGTGGATCTACTCTCATTGGGTCTGTCAGTTGGATTTAGGCTACTGATTTCTGTTCGAGTAAGAGCATACCTTCAGAGAAGAGTGTCTGGTTCTAACTTTAAAACTTGCTGAAATATCAGTTATATTGATTAATTCACAATGCTGCTCTTAGCTAGTATTCAACACTGCAAAATGAATTTCACTAGTGTTAAGAGATTGGTGTTAGTTTAAGAATGCAAAATGCAGTAAAATCATCATCTTGTTTTGTCTAACAAGTACAATCTGCTCATCATTATTATCATTTCAGAAAAAAAATATTGTATTAGGCTGAACTATGTATCTTCTGATATGATGTGACATACTTATGGCTATAATCACATAATGGCTCCTGCCTATATCTGATGCAGGCAAATGTGGCTCTGGACCTTTGCAGTGGAAAGCACTGTGCTGGCTTCCAATAGAGAGCGGTCAGGTGTTTTTATATCAGATACAATCACATCTGGAAGGTGAGCATGGGAGGGGAAAAGTCAGAGGATATTTAAGCTCCTCCTGCCCCCTTTGGGTGGCTAAACTCAGTGGCGGAGTTTGGAGTGTGTGGAAGGGGGGTGGGAGGGGTGCAGGGCTATGATGTGTGGGGGTATGGCTGCAGTGTATGGAATTGTGGCCACGGTACATGGGGCATGGCCATGGTGTGTGAGACATGGCTATGAGCCAGGATGCCCCAAAAGCTTTGCCACTCTCCCCCTCCCCCTTTCCTATGTGACTGGCTACCTCCAGTACTGTGTGAGCTTCAGTAGTTGTTCTGGGGCTTAGTAGGATTTTTTCTACTTTTAACTGTCCCCCCCATATACTACACTGTACCTGGGGGACTAGGAGAAATAGCAGAATCTCTAAATAGGTGATAACTTGGTAGGTAAGTGGAGGGAGGGAAATACGAATTATGGTGTACTTAATAGCAATGTGAAGGGGAATGTTCTTGGCAAATGGGGAAG